>JAJTUV010003993.1:0-31549 GCA_021653895.1 Mastomys natalensis | reverse complement strand
ATATGGGAGCTCTAAGAGCTCCTGGTGATTCTTTAAATCTTCAAATATCATCATGACCTAACCACCGAGAGTGATTTGGGAATTTATTTCCTTGCCAATACCCAATAATAAATATTAGTATTTAGTCTCTGAGCAGGTCCAGGACTGAAATAAGGGTCCAGGACGGACATGGGAGGAGACAGGGGTGAGCTTGGAGATTTTCTATTTCTTCCACCCCACAGCAGGAGCATGGCTCAGCCCCAGAGTCCATGGCTGTCTGCATGCTAATCTGGTACTCCTCCAAGAACTCAACACTTCTGCTCAATGCACAGAGAAGTGTAGGGTCCACCCAAACAGAAGCTGCCAATGTTAGGGAGTTTCACAACCTAGTCTGGTGAAAGCCCTGCTAACTCAACATTTTGCACCTACTTTCCCTACTGCTATCTGAGCCCACCTCACCTTCCTCACTCAAGAAAGAAGGAAAGCTTCCTTCCTCACTGTGGCCCAAGACACCTCGAAGACCTGTCTCATGTCATCTCGCACACTCCGTCTGCCCAGTCACTCTGACCTACTCCAGGCTCAGCGCCTCAGCACTAGCCTTTCTTCCTGTCAAGGATGTTCCCCTAACCCTACACTACGACTTCCCTTATTTCATTCAGATCTTTAAAATGTCATCCTGTTGGGAACACTTTCCTGATGACAATGCCCCAAGAAGCTAATGTTCCTGCAACCTCATCTCTCCCCGCTTTGCTTTTCTTCACAGCACTCATCTTTAATAATCTATTATATACACATGTGTCTTCATCAAATAGGGTTATACCCCAACAAATCTGTCTTGAACTATCTTATGTTGAAAATGCATAAATATACCTAACCTACCAAACACCCTAGCTTAGTGTCACCTACCTTAAATGTGCCCAGAACAGTGACATTACTCTACAGGTAGGCAAACTTATCTAATGCAAAGTCTATTTTATAACAAAGTGTTGACTAGCTCACGTAATTTACTGAACACCATACTGAAAGTAGAAAAACAGAACTAGGTATATGCATATGGTTTGCTACCACTGGAAGGTCAAAAAGTCATAAAGTTGAAAAATTATAAAGCAAATTCTACACCAAGGAATGGCTGTACTTTTGTCTCCCGTGTGCTTGCCTCTATTGGATGCAAGCCCACAGGGGTAGGAACTTCTGTCAGTTGAGGCCACAGCTGTATCCCTACTTCTCAGAACAGCTCCTAACAACACAGTTGGTGTCCTCCATCCTGTCTACTGATTGCATGCCTACATCACAGCAGATACTCAGCAAGTGCTTGTTAAATGGATGAGCACATCACTGCACAACTGAGGAAACTGGTCCCCATTCCACTGGAGGCCTGAGTGCTCCCTACTGCCTCCTTGTGGGAGACCTGTGGTTCAATACAACCACAGAAATTTAATTTATAACACAAGACTGGAGTGAAGGAGGAGGGATCAGCAGGCAACATAGGGTGGCAGAACCCTACTTTTGCTCTCGTCTCCAGACGATGACCATGCCACTGGCATCACTGGAGGCCAACAGACTCTCATCGCAGTTGAAGCTGACGTCAAGCACGGGTGCGCTGTGGCCCTGCAGCTTGTTGACAGCAGCCTTGGCTGCCCGCTCCACATCAAAGAAGTGAACGCACATATCTTCACTGCCTGTCACTGTCCGGATGAGAGGGAGAGGCTATCAGGGGGCTATGGTGGCACCCCCACTATGAAGTCCTTGAGGTTATGTGAGGTGTGAGGGCCTCAGATAGCTTAGGGTACAAGGTACCACCCCTATCCCTAGATGGGAGCGCATCTGCCTCCTTAGGTTCTGTGAGTAATTCGTGAAGTTTTAAGATACTGTGAGCTCTGTATCTCAGGTGTGAAGTTCCCAAGTTGTTTGTGGCTCCATATTTAAACGTTTAGGCATGACGCTGTTAGGGCACAAGAGACCACAAGGCCCAGGAAATCATGGGTGTCATGATGTGGGAACCAGGCTGGCTGCACTACTGGTCTCTGCCCTTTCCAGTTTCCCTGTCCCTAAGTACTCACCACACAGGCCCCCTGGCGGAAGGACATGAGGGGGCAGAAGATACTGCGTACAGGGTGGGAACTCTGTTCAATGGGAAGCTTCTCTTCAGCTGTAGTGCCCCTTCATTGTCCACCACTCTAAAGAGAAAGCAAAGAGAAGGTCAGGGCACAGAATAAGTCTCAGGGGATGATGAATTGTGGGCCAATATATGCTCAGAATCCTGTATCTCAGATATTTACAATGTTTATAAAATTCAGAATTTTTTTTAATTTGGAGACGGAGTCTTACTGTGTTGTACAAGTTGAGTATGAGCTCGTGCATTCAAGCAATCCTCCTGCATCAGGCCTTAGAGTGCTGGCGTCCATAGGTGTCTCATCACACTAACTTTTCTTTATAATTATGTACATTCAGTTTATGTGCATGGGTGTTTTGCCAGCACGTATGTCTGTGTGCCACATGTGTATAGTATTAAAGAGGCCAGAAGACAGGTTCAATTCCTGGAACTAGAATTACAGACAGGTGTAAGCTGTCATGATTGCTGAGAACTGAACCTCAGTCCTCTGGAAGAGCAGTACGTGTTCTTAACTGCTGCTGAGCCATCTCTCCAGCTCCTTAGGTTTTGTTTGCTTGTTTGTTTGTTTTAAGACAGGGTCTTACTGGGTGTTCTGGCTAACCTGAAACTTGCTATGTGGATCAGATTGATCCTGAATTCATATAGATCAGCCTGCCTCCACCTCCCAAGTAAGGTGATGTAGGGCATGAGCCCAGCATGAAGAAAAACACACCTTTTAAAAGTAATTCTGGCCGGGTGGTGGTGGCACACGCCTTTGATCCCAGCACTTGGGAGGCAGAGGCAGGCGGATTTCTGAGTTTGAGGCCAGCCTGGTCTACAGAGTGAGTTCCAGGACAACCAGGGCTACACAGAGAAACCCTGCCTCGAAAAACCAAAAAAAAAAAAAAAAAAGTAATTCTGGTTATTATGTTATACACCCCAGCTAAAGAATTGTAACGTGATGGAAGTGAATGGGAAGAATGAATTCTGTCCCCAAATCAAAAGAACAAAATAATATAGGCTGTGGGTATTTTCAGTGGTGGAGTGTGTTACTAGCATGTACAAGGTTCTGGGTTCAATTCCCAGCACCAAAGAAAGGAAAAGAAAGAAAGGGAACTGGAGAGACATGTAAAGACACATGCTGCCAGGCCTGACAACTTGACTTGGATCCCTAGAACCTACACGAAGGACAGAACAGACCTTCACAAGTTGTCCTCTGACCTCCGTATATACTCCATGATGTGCAAGCACACACACATACACACACACACACACACACACACACACACACACACACACACAAACAAAGAAACAGGAATAACTGCTGGTGGGTTTTTTTTTATAATTATAATGTTGGGAGTGGGATCCACAGCCTCATACATGCTAGGCCAGTGCTCTCCCACTGAATGTGAGGATAAATAAGGTGACATATACAAAGTGCTTTGAGGGGGACCTGGCCATGGATTCATGTAGGTTCTCTTTTTTTTTTTTTTTAAATTTGTTTGTTTGTTTGTTTGTTTGTTTGAGACAGGGGTCTCTCTGTGTAGCCCTGGCTGTCCTGGAACTCACTCTGTAGACCAGGCTGGCCTCGAACTCAGAAATCCGCCTGCCTCTGCCTCCAAGTGCTGGAATTAAAGGTGGGTGCCACCAATGCCTGGCTCATGTAGGTTCTTATTACTGCTGTTCCTATTTATATTGCTATTGATTTACCATTATTGCATAGTATTTTATATTGTAGGTCAGGTATCACTATAGTACATACTGTGTGTGTGTGGTGGTTCTGGAGATGGCACCCAGAGCTCTGCACCAGTTAGACCAGCACCCTGCCTAAGCGACATCCCCAACTGTATCCTCCTCATGTTATGAGGTCCTCTGACCTTGGTTTAAAGTAATGTGACAGAGACAGGTTCTTGTTCCACTCTGAGGGAAGGAAGGGGCAGGCCATCCCTGCCAAGATGGCCCTGAGGGGGAGGAACCCACCTGTAGAGCAGCAGTTTGTTGAGACAGGCATTGATGAGTAGTGACGGGTCCCGTGCTTCACGGCTGACCCAGGACCGGGCAGTGATGCTGGTTACAGGGCTGCCCTCATGTACTACTAGTCGCTTGGCTTTGGTCAGCTTTCCTGAATCAGTGGAGGCAAAGGTGAAGACAAGGACTGAATCCTGGGAGAAAAACGGAGGGTACTGAAACCGAGGCCTGTGGTCTGCCTACCTGTGGCCATGTCAAAGAGAAAGGAGAAGACACTGCCGCGGTCATCACCTGCCCAGAGCAACCGGCCAGGGGCATCAAAGGACAGGGCGAGGACGCGGCCTGTCAGCTTGCTGGAGCCACCCTTCACTTTCTTGCCTGTGGAGATGTTCATGACATGCACATTGTGCTTGGCGTTCCCCACCTGTGGGTGAAATACACACACCATCATTCTGACCTATCTAGTCCTTTGCGTCAGTAGGACTGTAGCAGGTATACCAGAAGGTGACCTAGGCATAATTCCTACTCCTTAGCTCAAAATGCCCACAATAGACCAGTTGGGTTCATGAGACCAAAGCAGTCTCAGAGTCTGAAAACCTCGGCTTGTAACACCCTTACATCTTTCCCTTACACCCTGCACTGCCCCCTCCTGAAGCCATGAGCTGCTAAGAGACAGAGCCCCAAGTGCTAGCTCACTTATGGCCTGTTGTTCCCCTATATTTCAACTCCCTACCCCCCAGGCCATGCCAGACTTTCCATGTCCTTCCTCTGCCCTTTGACCAGTCTGTCCTGGAGTCTGACAACAGTGGGGCTGCCACTGATAGACTAGACAAGCTTTCAGCCTCACCATCCTGTTCGCTAGCAGCAGCCCCTGTAGACAGAAAACTGTGAGACTGTGGTTGACCGGACCAGAGGAATCCCAGGGCCATGAGCCACCCTGTCCACCCCAGCCCAGGAGTCTACACACAAGTCTACACAGCAAAGCCATTCCAGATCACGAACTGTCCTTTTGGTGGGTCTCTTCCCCTTTGAGTCTGACCACAGGACTGCTGTGATAGGACTTGGGGGTATTAAACCTTATACTCTACTGCCCCGTGACAGCCCTCCAGACCCAGCATGCCCGCCCTTCGTGAGCAGGTGTCCTGGAGCCTGACCACAGTGAGGTTGTTGTTGACCGGCTGGAAGGTGCAGCACAGCAATTCGGCGCCATCAGGGTCAGGGATCTCACGGATGCAGCGGCCGTCCTCAGAGGCCCAGATGCGCATGGTGGCATCGAGAGAGGTGGACACGAGGATGTCATTGGAGAGGGACCAGGCGAAGTCCGAGACGCCACGCGTATGGCCCCGTAGCACATGGAGCACAGTGGGTGGGGCGGGCACCAGCTGGCACAGGGAGATGCTGCCGTCCAGTGAGCAGCAGGCCAGGCGGTGCCGGTCGTCATTGGCGAAGCGCACCCTTGGGACTGCAAATGCAAGGAGCCATTTGTGGGAGTCAACACATTCAGTGAGCACAAGGAATGACAGCCTCAATAAAGGACTTTCCTTGGCTGACAAAGGCAGCTGTAATCTTAGAAGGCCTATTCCCAAAATGCTCTCTAAATCTTAGCAAGCACTTTGAGAACAGCAAAAGCCTTTTGCAATGTAAAAAAATTATACTGTATTATTGAGTACTTTACAATAGTCAAGCTCTCAGGAGTTTTGCAAAACCAGCCACATACTGTGGCCCATTATGCCCTCTGCAAGGGAATTACGATCAGCAAAGGTTTTGAATCCTTCTAACAAACTCAAGAACTCAGGCAGCCTGCTACAAAGGGCTCTCTTGGGTTTCTGTGGTTCTTTACGGTACCTAAAGTACCAAAAACTTTGCAGACCACTTTGCAGAGGGCTTTTGTATTTGCTAACGGTTTTATCAGTGGTAATCCCTCCTTCTGAGATGTGGTACCAGAGGCCTTCACCTGAAAAGGATGCCTTGGGTAGTTTTGAACAATTTTTTTTGAACAATGTTTGCTGATGGGCCCTGCCACCCGTTAGCTCACCTGCCTCATCCACGTGTTGGTCAAAAACATGGTACATGCCTGCAAAGGCATAGTTTTCACTCAGCGATGTGTCCCCGGCCATGGCCCGACTTGCCTCTGCCACCGATGTGGGTACCACACTGCCAGGAGGCCTGAGCCCCAACAGGAAGTAGGGGGTAATAGGAGGTAGGTGTGGGTGTTCAGACTGCCATGCTCCAGGGCCCCTCTCCTCCTGGTGAATCTCCACCCCCTGCCTGCCTCTAGTGTATACCTGTCCTCATAGACTGCGCGGTTCATTTGTGCTTGCAGCTGGTAGGAGCCTCGGCTGACAGAACGGCGGTGTCCTCGAGCCCCCAGGGCTCTGGGATCGTCTTCAAAGTCCTGCAAGCAAGAGAGGGTTAGGGATGGTGCATGCCTCTAATTCCAGCACTTGGGAAACTGAGGCAGGAAGATCACTGAGGAGCCCAAGGCCTGCCTGACGGAGACCAGCTCACAAGGACGCCTTAGCGAACAGACGGACAGACGGACTACAAGCTCTGGTGGCAAGTAGCAAAGCCTTTACTTTCAGCGCTACAGTATATACCAGCGGTGTGATTCAGCACTTTTCTTAAGATACAATAACATCTTCTACAGATACAATAACATCTAGTATGGATTAATAACTAACAATGTTTCCTAAATTATCTTCTTGAGAACCTTCCAAAGTAAAACATTCTCACAACCTTGACAGCACTGCATGATCAAGAGAACACATTTATCTCAGCCTCAAGGCCTCTCAGCCTCAAAGCTTCTTCATTTTTTTTTATTTTTTATTTTTTTGGTTTTTCGAGACAGGGTTTCTCTGTGTAGCCCGGGCTGTCTGGAGCTCACTCTGTAGACCAGGCTGGCCTCGAACTCAGAAATCGGCTGCCTCTGCCTCCCAAGTGCTGGGATTAAAGGCGTGCGCCCCACCGCAAAGCTTCTTCAAAGGTGTATTTACTTAATCTCTGGAATACAGAAATAACTGCAAGGCATGCAAGAGTCATGTCAGGTCACCCATCCCTTTCAGGAGGGGCAGCCCCTGTCTCTCCCAAGAATCTCAGCTAACCCTTTCAGGCCAGCAGAGCTAGAATCTCCAGCTAACCCTTTCAGGCCAGCAGAGCAGGGTGCAGCCAGCAGTTCTCCTCACCTGCCTGGCTACATAGGGAATTGGAGGCCAGACTGGGCTACAATGGTGAGATCCTGTCTCAAAAAGAAAAAAATTAGTCTCTAAGCTGGGGGGGTGGTGGCGCACGCCTTTAATCCAGGCACTGGGAGGCAGAGGACAGCGGATTTCTGAGTTCGAGGCTAGCCTGGTCTACAGAGTGAGCTCCGGATGGCCAGGGCTACACAGAGAAACCTGTCTCGAAAAACCAAAAAAAAAAAAAAAAAAAAAATTAGTCTCTGAGAAGAGCTAAGTCTGGGTCATGATCTCTTCTCACCGTACATGTGCCAACTGCCACTGTCACTGTCACTTGCACGGTTTCAACAGTTTCTCCACTAGTGCCCTGTTTCTGTCCTTCCTGTTCAATACATCCTCGGTACATACATGTTTTCTCACAAGGAATGACTACTTTCTCTCCGAAAACCACTCAAATCGTCTCTCACTTCTGTCAGGTTACCTCCCCAGAGAAGTCTTCCCTATTAAACACAACTCCCTCCTTTAGCTCAAAGCAGTGACTTTCCATTCTTCTTGGCCATGTTGGGAATAGAACCATCAGCCTCCGCAAACTAGGCAATCACGCTAGTCACAGAAACTTTATCCCTGCACAAATGCTTGTTCCTTTTTGTCTCTTAGTCTATTGTACATTAGTATCTTAGCATTCCTTGAGACACCATGGCAGCTGGGCAGTGGTGATACAGGCCTTTAATCCAGCAATTGGGAGGCGAGAGGCAGGCGATTTTCTGAGTTCGAGGCCAGCCTGGTCTACAGAGTGAGTTCCAGGACAGCCAGGGCTATACAGAGAAACCCTGTCCCCGAAAAAAAAAATTCACTGTCTGCTTATCTATGTTCATTGACTTGGCTTCTATTACCTTTTAGTTCTAGTCCTCTACTGACCCTGGAAACAGTACTTTGTACATCACTGATGTTTGACCAAAGGCTGTGGTGACTACGGAGGCAGGGGAGATACATGGCAGGTGGTACAGCCAGGAGCTCACCTCCATTCGATCAAGGGTAGTGCGGCTGCTGCGGACAATGCTGTTGCTATATGCACGAGCACTGCCCGGCTCAGAGAGTGGCCCGTAGCGCTGGCCAGTAGCTGGCCCCGTAGCCTCAAGTACTGCCGACGCAGTGCTGGGGGGTGCCAGCCTTGGCATTCTCCCCGCAGGCTGGCTGCGCCGACGAATATACTGGGTCCGAAACTGTGGAAAACGTTGGTGTACGGTAAGGCGTTGTACCTGTGGGGTTCAGGAGGCAGGGCAGGCAGCAGGCACAGGACGAGGGAATAAATCAGCTCGAGGCATAGGGTGGTACAATGTTTGGCAGTGATTGGGATGGCAAGAGTGATCAAGAGCAGCAAAAGGAGGATTTCTCTTGGGATTGTGATGGGGCAACTACACAATAATTAGTGATTATGATGAAAGGATCAGTCTGGCGACAATATAGTCAATTTGCAGCTCTGTTGGGGTCAGTCTGGGCAAACTGTAGTATCAGTCTAGCATGATGACATACGTCAGATTGGTAATGTACATCAATGGAGGTTAAGGTAAGGTAATGGTAGAAGTTAGTATGGGGTAGCAATTGTGTAATAATAGTAGGGGTAGTGATATCAAGAAAAGTTGGGGAAGAGGATAGGCAATGAGGGACTAGATAGGAAGTCACTCGCCTGACTTCCACTACCCACCCAAAGACAGTCTGCGCATGTCCATTTCAAACCGCATTTTCCCAGCATGCTGTTTAGAACCTGCTCCAGCCCGGCCACTTCACCGCAGGACTATCCCACGCCAAGCTACTGCGCATGCTCACGCAGCCGCATCAGCCAACTTCTCCGCCAGCTTCACTTATCGCATTGCTCATGCACCACAGTAAGTTCGCTCCCATGGGCTCCAACCCACGCCTCACCTCGCGTCCACTGCTAAGACTTGCTGCCACACCGCGGCCATTCCCTGGCTTCCTTCTTTGGTGCGTCTGCCTGCGGGAGCCTGCAGGCAAGGGCTTGGAATGTCAGCGTCCCAGGCCGAGGAAATCTAGTTCCGCCCCTTCCACCAGGTGACAGTTGCCATAGATACGAAATCCCTCCACACAGGTGATGTTGCGAAATCCCACTGGGTCGTTAGCGTGGTCATCACCCCAGCCCTGCCTTTCCTGAGCAGCACTCCGGTGACTCACAGCAGCAATTCAGACATGACCCCGCCCTCTCCAGTTGCCTTAGCAACGCCCTCCCCCCCCATAGCAAGTCTTATTTGACATTCCCCACCCATCAAGCCTTCTGCCCTCCGCCTTCCCTTTTCTGGTCCTAGAGCATTGCCCAGGACCCAGGACCACCTCCGGGGCTACCCCTAGCTCTTGAGGTCCCCCCGGCGGCTCTGAGCCCAGTGTCACCCGTTCCTTCTCTCCTCCCTGTCTCAAGCTCCAGGCAAGATGGCTGCCTGCAACCAGAAAGAGCTGCGGAGCACAGAGCAAATCGATAGGAACCTTTCCCGGGGCGTGGGAGCCTCGCAGGCGCATTAAAGGACGGTAGTTTCCCGTACAAGGACCGAGGCTCCACCCCTTGAGTTCTATTCATTTTTCCCCTTGACACCTTTTGTATAGACAGGAATAATATACTGGGATGAGAAGGACAGGGGTGCATATGCCAACCAGTAGCTAAAAATCAGAAATAAGACTTTCTCACAAAAGTGGTTTAGGCTACTTAGCAGCACACATTTGGCCAGGCAAATAAAATATATGCAGAGACTGACTCCTAGAACATTCTCTAGTTCCTAAAGCAGTGATGAATCTCCAAACACCTATGTGATGAGAAGAATCCATGTGTGTGTTCACTGGGACTAACTGGATTTGGATGGTTGCCCCTAGGAAACTTGAGTATTTTAATAAAAAGTTGCAATTAGGAAAAACAAGCTTTGGGGCTTTGACCTAAGGAAACTATCCAATCGTCTGTTATGTACACCATAAACTAGAATCTGTTTCTCGAGTATTCATCTCTGTCATAAACAGAATTTCCAAGGCTGAAATTCAAGATGTTAAGTCTGGCATAATAGTCATCCTATAAGAGGCTGATGTAGGGATAGAGGGTGGCGGGAGGAACATGACCTCGAATCCAGTCTGGCCTACATAGTCAATTCCAGGCCACCCCGGACTACATAGTGAGAACCTACTTCAAAAAGTAAGCAAGCAGGATGGAGATGGCTCACTGGGTATATTGTTGCACAAACCTTTGTTGTTAAATCGCTAAGGGAAGTCTGGGCTGAAAAATCAAGCCAGGAGCTGAAGCAGAGACCATGGAGGAACACTGCTTACCGGCTTGCTGCTCAAGGCTTGCTGCAGCCTGCTTTTTCAACCCAGACTCACCTGCCCAATCAATTATTAGTCAAGAAAATGCCCCTACAAATATCCCTATAGGCCAGTCTGATGGAGGCATTTTCTCAGTTGAGGGTCCTTCTTTTCAAGCGACCATAATTTGTGTCAAGCTAACAAAAAACTAACCATCAACTAACTAACTAATGTTTTTTAGGTTGTCTGAAGTGAGAAATAAAAAAAATAGGTAAGTGAATCCTATTGATATTCGTTTGTCACTGTATCAGTGTTTTAAAATATCCCCTGCAATATAACTTCAGGCCAAGTGCTGGACGATGTTTAAGTAGCTTACATGCATTAATCTAATTTCTTTTTTCTTTTTTTCTTTTTTTGGTTTTTCGAGACAGGGTTTTTCTGTGTAGCCCTGGCTGTCCTGAAGCTCACTCTGTAGACCAGGCTGGCCTCGAACTCAGAAATCCGCCTGCCTCTGCCTCCCAAGTGTTGGGATTAAAGGCGTGCGCCGCCACCACCCGGCCATTAATCTAATTTCTTATGGTACAGGGGATAGGACCCAGGGCCTCAGACATGTTAGGCAAGTACATTTTGTTTTAAATCCCAGCACGCCTTTAATCCCAGCACTTAGGAGGCAGAGGCAGGAGGATTTCTGAGTTCGAGGCCAGCCTGGTCTACAGAGTGAGTTCCAGGACAGCCAGGGCTACACAGAGAAACCCTGTCTCGAAAAAACAAAAAAACAAAACAAAACAAAACAAAAAAGACATTAAAAACAAAACAGGGTGTCGTGTAACCCACGCTGTCATTATGTTACAGAGGATAACTGAGCTGGTCCTTCTATCTCCACTTCCCAAGCACTGGAGCATCACAACTGTCCTTTATTGTTTTTTGTTTGAGAAAAGAGTCAGGCAAGCCCTTCAACTGAATACAGTTGAAAGTGGCCTTGAATTTCTGATCCTCCCGTTTTTATCTACCCAGTGCTGGAATTAAAAACTCGTGCCACCATGCTCCAGATCTTTTTTTTTTTTTTTTTCTTTTTTTTGTAAAGACTCCGTCTTGCTAAATGTCCCAGATTGGCCTGGACCTTGTGATTCTCCGCTCTTAACCTTCCAAGTAGCCACGATTACACTATTCGTCACCACATCCACATCCAGCCGATTAAATCTTAATAGAAATGTTGTGAATCCTGTTCCAATCTCTCATTTATAGTTGAGAGAATCCACAGCACCAGAAGATTAACTGCCCTTCATCTGTGATCCACACTTTCACATTTTTTAACCATAAAATCACTGTGGTCAATGTGTTTTTAAAATGTATTTTGGAGAGGGGACACACATACTGCTTCATGTATGAAGGCCACTGGATAGCATACATCTGTGTTCCAGGAGCTTATGTTCTCATCCTTGGCAGCTTTACTCACTAAGCTATCCTGTTGGTCTTTTTCCTGAGATAGTGTCCAGATTGGATACCACAAGATGGCAGGGCTAATGTGAACTAGTCATCAATGCAAAGTTTGTTCTAGCTTTTGTGTATTTGCTATTGTTTCAAGACACAGATAATTTTTCAAAAGGCAATAGAAGTTGGCCACTAGGAGAGGCTCTGCTGTAACCTGTTTGTGAATCATCTCACCTGAAAAAACCTGTCCTACAGGTATTAATTACTCAGAAAGCTTTGGCAAGCATCTGAAATTACTAAATTCCAACTATCATGTTTTCATGGTTAGGCTAATTTAAATTTTTTATTTCTTAAATTAGCATACAATGTATTATGTTTTATTATAATATTTTTTTATTTATTTATTTATTTTGGTTTTTCGAGACAGGGTTTCTCTGTGTAGCCCGGGCTGTCCTGGAACTCACTCTGTAGACCAGGCTGGCCTCGAAATCAGAAATCGGCCTGCCTCTGCTCCCAAGCGCTGGGATTAAAGGCGTGCACCACCACCGCCCGTCCAGAATTACTTATAATATTTTAAGATTTTTTTTTGAGGGCTGGGAAGATGGCTTAATGGTTAAAGAGCATTTGCAGCTCTTGTAGAGGACCTGAGTTCAGATCCCAGCACCATATCATATGGTTCAGAAGTGCTTATAACTCATTGCAGAGATTTACTACCCAATTCTGGTCTCTAAGGGCACTTGTACACACATGACACACTTATACACACAAAATGAGTTAAATACTTGCCCTTGCCGGGCAGTGGTGACACATGCCATTGATCCCAGCACTTGGGAGGCAGAGGCAGGAGGATTTCTGAGTTCAAGGCCAGCCTGGTCTAACAGAGTAAGTTCCTAGGACAGCCAGGGCTACACAGAGAAACCCTGTGTTGAAAAAAAAAAAAGCCAAAAAAAAAAAAAAGTCAAGTATTTGGACTTCCTTTTAGCTTCTTGCCAACTCCTTGCTTCCACTTGTACCCTTCCTTCCTCAATAACGTCCTTTCCTTGACTCATCTCCCTGCCCACCTCAAGGTTAGTCCCCTTCTTATTTCATGACCTACATCCACTTACTGTTAAACTTAAGGGTCTATCAAGGTACAGGATTTCAGGTACAGACATACTACTTTTCCAGAGGACCCAAGTTCAGTTCCTAGGATACCCGGCAGCTCACAACTGCCTGAAATCCAGCTCCAGGGCATCTGCTGCCCTCTTCTGGCCTCTCAGGGCACACACACACTCAGAATTCTTTCCCATTTTTATTGTTTTTTGTTTTGTTTTATTTTTGAGATAGGGTCTCTGTGTACCCTTGGCTGTTGTGTGCAACTTGCTCTGTAGATTAGACTATACTGGAACTCATAAAGATGGGTTTGCCTCTGCTCAACTCCTGGGAGTAAGGATGGTTATTTTTTTATTTTTTATTTTTTTGGTTTTTTGAGACAGGGTTTCTCTGTGTAGCCCTGGCTGTCCTGGAACTCACTCTGTAGACCAGGCTGGCCTCGGACTCAGAAATCCTCCTGCCTCTGCCTCCCAAGTGCTGGGATCAATGGCATGCGCCACCACTGCCCGGCAGGATGCTTATTTTGAAACCAGGCCTAGTATGTAGTTCTGGCTATCCTGGAACTCACTGTGTAGATCAGGCCTGCAGAGATCTATCCCAGTGCTGCACTAAAGGCATGCATTACTGCAGCCAGCTTTTCAAATTTTAAGTCATTACATGCTCACTAGATGAAATGCTAGTTTTTTTTTTTTTTTTTTTTTCTTTTTTTTTTCTTTTTTTTGGTTTTTCGAGACAGGGTTTCTCTGTATAGCCCTGGCTGTCCTGGAACTCACTTGGTAGACCAGGCTGGCCTCGAACTCAGAAATCCGCCTGCCTCTGCCTCCCAAGTGCTGGGATTAAAGGCGTGCGCCACCACCGCCCGGCTGAAATGCTAGTTTAAACAAGCTGACAAGATGGCAGTCAGCTGGTAGCTAAGAGGCAGATGGCAGTGGCCAGTGAGTGCATTGAGGAGTCTCAATGTTGTATGAATTCATGAGCAGTTTCTGGAGGTTATAACTTTGGTTACAATGATTTAAAAGAGAACCTTAGCTGGGCGGTGGTGGCGCACGCCTTTAATCCCAGCACTTGGGAGGCAGAGGTAGGTGGATTTCTTTTTTTTTTTTTTTTGGTTTTTTTTTTTTTTTTTTTTTTTTTTTTTTTTTTTTTTTTTGTTGTTTTTTTCGAAACAGGGTTTCTCTGTGTAGCCTTGGCTGTCCTGGAACTCACTCTGGAGACCAGGCTGGCCTCGAACTCAGAAATCCGCCTGTCTCTGCCTCCCAAGTGCTGGGATTAAAGGCGTGCGCCACCACTGCCCGGCGGTAGGTGGATTTCTGAGTTCGAGGCCAGCCTGGTCTACATACAGAGTGAGTTCCAGGACAGCCCGGGCTACATAGAGAAACCCTGTCTCAAAAAAAAAAAAAAAAAAAAAAAAAAAAAAACCAAAAAATAAATAAAAATAAAAAATAACCTTAAACCCATGGGGGCTTTTAAGTCCCACTGCCTTTAACAGGATCCAGGACAAATCCTGCACTTCCTGTGTTCCACTGTGGAGGTAAATCCTGAGGAGTTCACTACGCATATCCACAGATGTCCAAAGCAATGAATTAGTATTCAGAATCACAAGTCAAACTAGATGCAACCATATTCCGGACTACAGAAAACACTAATCTCTGGCAGCCAGTTAATGCTGTTGACAAGAGTCTGCATGCCCCTGATATAGTAAGTTCCCAGTCCATTTGTAAACCTTTGGTCTCAGAAATCCATTCTTGTACGTTCACTCCTAGTCTGGAATGGGGTCCCCAATTCTGGGACAAGTCAGTATCTTCAGCTTACTGGTCTTATTCCTTCTATCCTGTTCTCCTGTCCCATTATTTGAATACACACTACCTTATTTCCCTTCTGAAGGCTTCCTACTCCTTAATGTTACATTATGCAGTCTCTTCTATCTGCTTCCAACTCAGAAATCCACTTCCCTCCAGAGTGTGGCCATTTCTAAGATTATGTGCCTGGACATTTGAGTGCGGAGGCCCCAGATCAATTACAGGTGGTGTACACCACTTGAGTGTTTGATTGTTGAGCCCCCCCTTTCAGCCCTAATGCAACACTTCAATTTATATAGATCTTATTCATGAATCCTGAAGCAAACAGATATCCTTTGTCTTGCCCCAGCATACAGACTAGTGAAGTACCATATCAACTACAGGACAGTGTCCTAGTGTCTTCCCATATCTCACTGAGCTACATTTACTAACTTACAGGTGAGACAGGTTTCTAAATTTCCAGTAGGTTTTAGGGGATGGTACGACTTGTTTTGCAAGACAATTTGAGTAGTCCTGGCACTTGCTCTGTAGACCCGGATAGTCTCCAACTCAGAATCCCATCTGCCTTTGACTACTGAATACTAGGATTAAAGGTTTCAGGCAGGATTCTCACGTTGGGCAAGAGTATATATGACCCTTTTGCCTGAAGAATCCAGACAGGAAGTCAGGCTATGGAGCTTGCGTATGTGTAACCTGTGTGCACACATGCACAATTGTTCAAGTTCATATTCAGCCACAAGTTGACACCTAGATTGCAGTCAAGTCACTTTACAGACTGAGCTGTCTTCACAAAGAGGACTTGTAGGGGACAAACATGAACAAGACTGGCAAAATGACCAGATAGCCAAGATATCACATTTCAGTGTGGTGGATGGTTTAACGATACCTCGAATACTTTTCACTTTTTTTTTGAGACAGGATCTCTGTGTAGCCCTAGCTGTCCTGGAACTCACTCTATAGACCAGCTGGTCTTGAACTCAGAAATCCACCTGCCTTTGCCTCCCAGGTGCTGGGATTAAAGGCGTGCACCATCACCGCCCGGCCTGATATTTAAAGGACATTCTATGCTTATACACCTTGAAATCACGAAACACATCTACAGCACATTTGGTTATATAATTAGCCAAACTGAAGATAAAATTTTAGGAGTGTAGGTGCATAACCCAACATATGTGCCCTATGTTATTCTGGAATATGGAGATAGAAGTCAGACCAAGGGGCTGGAGAGGTGGCCAAGTGATTAAGATACCCAGGGCTCAAACCCTAGCACCCACATGGCAGTTTATAACTATAACTCCAGTTTCAGGGTATTTAACACCCTAAGAAAGTTAAGTCAGGTCAGCCCTATGAACTAGATCCATACCCATGGAGACATCTTACCAGCCCTCCCAAGCTGAGGTCAACCAGGGTTCCAACAAAACCCAAACAAATCTTAAGGGAGGTCTGGAAAGAAGACCCAGCACCCCATTAGTCCATATTGCTCTTGCAGAGTTTAGCTACTAGTGCCATTGGGTGGCTTTAGTTCCAGGCCAAAATGAGACCCTTAACATTCAGGAAGAGTCAAACATACACAGACCAAAATCCAAACAATGCTTTTGGGGGCTGGAGAAATGGCTTTGTGGCTGCTCTTCCAGAAAAGCCACATGGCAGCGTACCACTGTATCTCCTGTTCTAGGGGAAGTGACACCCTTACACAGACATACATGCAATACACATGAAAAGGTTTTAATTAAAATTATTTTAATATAATTATTTTGGAAAATAAATACATAATAAAAAAGTTTCCATTTGCTTATAAAACTACATAAGCCAAGATATGTGTAGTATAGTATCCAACCTTAAAATAAAGGCAGAGATAGCTCAAGGACAGCACTCACCTCATATTGGGTTTGAGGTCCTGTTTTCATCCTGAAGACAGCATCACCATAGTGATACTATAGCATACACTTAAAATACGTAGATAAATCGTTTTCAGATACCAAAAGCAGATTGTATGAATGCAACAAAATGGCAATTATCTTAAATGTGTTAGCAAATCATGTCCTATGCTTTAAATGTACACAATCTTGAGGATAAATTAAAATGTCTACAGGGACAATCAGGATTCAAGCTTCTGAAAAGGGAATGTGCCTCATAGCACTTGGAGAGTGGAAGCCAGTCTGTGCTACATTAAGATCAAATAATCCAATTTTTGGGTATTAAGTTGGTGGACTGCTTGCTTAGTTATAAATCCCTTGCAATGATACCTAGTGCAGCAGAAAACACTACTTTGCTAAAACAAGGTTTCAGAAATGTCAACTTAATACTTTATGTACCTGTCAAATAAAAAGTCAAACTGTTTTAACTGCTCATTTTCTAAGGTGTCATTTGCTCCCTTCTCCAGTGGGTTAAACTGCAGACAAACCTTTATCCTTTTGACTAGAAATCCCTTGCTTTTGGTAATCAGTCTAAACCAAAGCAACTGTGTCCCACAGAGTTTACATTTCAATGCACCAGAGTATTATATTCTTTGCAAATGCTTTCTCATAGGCCATGCTAATTTCTGTTAAAATAAACTTACACTGACTTTTCATGTATAGTACAAGAAAATTTGTTTCACGTACATCAAGGGCTTGCCTAGAATTCAAAAAACATTCCTCAAATAAAATACAGCAGCATATCAAAAAAGGTTTATTTGGAATGCCAAATTTCAACAAGCTAAAAAGGTCCCACCTCTTAGACCTATAGGATCTAAGGCAGTTCCTCAAAAAGCTAACATTAAGAGCCGTACTAGAATGCTAACTAGTCAATGGCTATAAAATCATCAGGTCTCACCAGTATTTTTCTTGCCTTCAAAGTTGAAGTAGGAATTTTTTTAGAGCTTTTGTAACCCACAAAGGAAACCCTCAAGGGTGGAAGGGGAGGGGACTGCAGCTGAGAAGGGACGAGGAAGCTTACAAGAATACTGGTTTTTCACATGCCCTAATTAACCATCTTACTTTGGAAAGATAGGATAATGCCCACTCTGCTTTTCAATGCAAAATGTGGCCTAAGGGTGTGACATTATATTTAGGGACTTGGTCCATTTTAACCATTTTTCTGTTTAAAATCCTAACATCCACTGAAAATGCATTTTAAATGCTATAAAATTGAGGAAGCCTGGAAGCAGGGCCTCAAAATGGATTTTTGGAGGCTGGATGTAGAATGCTGCTGGCCTAGCGTGCAAGCCTATGGGCTCAGTTCCCAGGATGGCATCACACTTCTGTAATTCTAGCATTAAGATGCTTTGACTGTGGTATTTGCTATTGTGGCTCTAGGTTTAATCTCACACTAGGAGTTTGGGGAGCTTTGGACATTAGAGTTTGACTACAGTCTGCATGACCATAAAGCTTTGAAGTGGACCGCCTGGGCTCTTTCCCTTGCTATAGTTAAGCACCAAAACATAGGCTTTCCATAGCTGATTATTACAATATAGCTCCAGTTATCTATCTGGAAGGTAGAACAATTGTTACAGAAAGCTGAGGGTATTTTTGTTCTTTGTTGCTGTTACATACATACATACATACATACATACATACATACATACAACTAGTCATTTTGTGGTTGATGATGAAATACTCCACGTGACATTGGTTTTATTTCCTCCCCACCCAACCTTTAAGGCAGCAAGTGGTTCTGCCAGTTCCCACCACCTTACTTCCCCAAAGGCCCAGCATAGAATGCTTCCTCTGACCAAGTACCCACCTGGTAGGTTTAGCCACAATGCCCCAAAACCTGGGCATGGCTCATTGGTTGAGACAGTATTCTGGGAAGTTCTGAGTCTTCATCCACCTGCCAAAGCAAATTCATGACCATTTGGGTGGGAGAAAGGAGGATCCTTGGGGTCTGTTCCTGCTAGTTGGGAGCCTCCATGCCCCAAGGATGAAGTAAATCGTTTAAAGTAATAAACGTTCTTGAGTCTGCAGCCTGATGGTATATGCTCAGTATTGACCAGGTGAAAACCATGGACAACTCATTTTCCCATTCTAACTAAAATGAAAGGCTAACACCCATGGGATCCAAAGACACACACTAGAACCCTCACTAAAACTAAAGCAGAACTGAGCAGCTAATGATAGTCCCCTGCCTCCAATTTTAAAAGGCCGACCATGTTTGACAGAAGGTTTATCAGGGCTTTATATTTTTTCATTTGACTCTCCTCCCCAGATGTGGACCACTATGCTAAGGAAAGCAGAAGTTGAATGGTTCATTTAAGGTCAAAGAGCAGGGAGAAGTAGTGCCCACGTTTGAATTCAGGAATATGAATCCAGACTGAACTTTAATCCGTATTTTCTAGTCAGGTTTCCTTCCTTATGTCTGACATATGGTATAACCCCCCATCCCCATTAAGAAAAGTGCACTCATCATTCTGTGTACGGTAGAGTTTACTGTTCTCAGAACTATCTTCCAAGGAGGGTATCCATCTATCTGCCTTGTGCTCAGAAAGGCAAACTTACGAAATACTTGTGAAAAGAACCAAGAAACAACTTCAGAAACCCAATTCTAGTCATAAAGGAATTGACTTTCATCTGCATCCATGATATCTCATGTCTTGCCACACACCCAAAGCAACCCTAACTTACTAGCTTCAAGCCTCAACCCTTTGGGCAGTTCCTGCCCATCCCAGTACAGTTTCCAAGCTTCGTCTTCCTGACTTGCCTCTAGATCAATTGTAAACTGGGTTGAATAAGGAAAAAGCATTATCAGTATTGATTTGTGTTCAGGTTTCATCTTTTAATTAGCTCCATAAAGGACATCCTAAACACATCAGACACAACAGAATACTTTTTCTTCCAGTATTTAAAAAATGACATTCACAAACATTTTAAAGAAGCTCTTCTATATAATCAGGATGGTGATCTTTAATAAAAAACATCTCTAAGTAATAATAATCTTGACTCATTGTTCATAGGTACATTCAGAAATCACCTTCTGGCCATGATAAACATTGTTTTACAAGTTTTTTAAATGCCCCTAAATACATATTAATTTTAAAAAGTGATTAGTCTGGCCATTTTTTTCTCTTGGCCAGAAACAATAATCCTAAGTGCCTAAACAAAAATTCCGATAAAAGGAAAAAAATATTGGGACTGTAACAAATGTCTTAAAATTTGCCTTTAAAAGGGAAAATTTTTTTAAAGAACACATGGAGCTTTCTAAAAGTTCTTTAACAAACTACCTTGGGAGCTCAATTCAAAAATAGAACTTGATGTACTAAAACAGACGTTTCAGCGCAGCTCCAAAAATCTTTATAAATACAGCAATTTGCAAGGACGATCCTGGATCAGAAGTGTTATTCCTTGTGTATCTGAGAATAGTAAGAAGGGGTAGAATTTTGATGTCAGGAAGCAACAGGCGGATAACATGCTCACCTCCCAGGGCGGATAAAGATGTAGCACACCACCTCTTTTATTTCTACCAAGGCCCATAGATTACTTTCAGAACATCCCTCCGCCCCCGAAGCTAGCTCTGGCATGCATGGAATGGCAAGAGCAGTCAAGTAGCACGGACAGACTGGCTGGATAAGGCATCAAGGTGGCAGAGATAAGGAGCAGTAAGGCGAGGAGAAGCAAAAGGGAGAAGAGAGGGTCTGATGAACACAGGTTGACGCAGTGCCAATCTTCAGGTCTCACCTACATTTTGTGTGCATGCCCCATCTCAGTTGTCATAATTGTCTCTGTAATTTCCTCCTGAGTAGCGATCATAGCCACCCTGGCTTCTGGGAAAAAGCGATATTGTTTTACAAGAATGTATTCTACACTGTAGATGTTAAACATTAAAAACTATACACATAATATTTCATAATAGTGGATTCACAATATACATTTTTAGCTAGTTCTTATGGTGATGGAGATTATATCCTTGAGGTTGGCACTGGATGGGCAATTGACCTTTGATATACATACCCAAGTCAAAGTCACCCAACACAATTCTTTCAAAATTGTGTAAACAACACATGAAATACATGAGCACTATGTAAAATTCCCATTTTCAGCGTAAACTAGGAATGAGTATTAGGCGACTGAATTCTTAAACTTGTACCTGAATATCCCAACCTCTCAGTACCCACCTGCCACTGTAGTCTCTAGACCGCCCATACCCATATCCGTATCCTCCAGGTCGACTGTCGTATCTTCCACTTCCATATCCCTGGTCTCCACCACCTACAGAAAAACATTTAAGTAGCAGCTGTTCAGACATAAGCTCCTAACACATTAAATAGCTCTACCTAACCTCATAGTCAAACCATGACCATACTTACCTCTAGAGTAGCTGCGACCACGCCCATGGCCCCCAAAGGCACCTCCTCTGGTTCCCCTGGCAGACTTGCCTGCATGGTCAACTCGGATTTGGCGCCCATCCAGGGACTAGGTATGGGAAGGAGACAGACACAAGGAAGTGTTGTCAGTCAGTTAGAGTAATGATGAGGGAAGAATGGGCACAGGCAGGTAGGCAAGAGCCCAGAAATTCCTGCTGGGCACCAAAATCTGGGTGCCATGTCCAAGACAAGCTCCTCTGACCAGAATGGCTTCACCAGGAGCTACAGAATCCCACAAAAGGACCTGAATCCACCGTGCTCCCCTGCTACTACTTACATCTTGACTGAACTCAGGCTGAGTCCTCCCCACTCCTCTAAGCTGCCCGACTATTAGGGCTAGACACCTCTCTTGGTTTGAGGCTTCAGAGTCCATCCCAGCAGACTCACGAGGTCCTCTCCGGGCCAGGCCCACAGGTCTGCAGACTCTACTACCTAAGCCCAGAGCAGGTCAACCATCCACAGGTGGCTTCTCGGCCTCATGCAGGACCAGTCGTCGCCTCCCCAGGCAGCCCGGCTCTGTCTGCCGCTGCCCTCCACCCCCTAGAACAGAAGGCAGTCATGCTCCTGTGAGTGGCCACGCTGCCCCTGGCAGACATAGAGGGAAAACAGAAAGAACGAAGAAAGTGGCAGACAGGGAGAAGGCCCCTCTGCAGGCAGGAGGCCTCACCTCTCCATTCATGGCTCTCATGGCATCTGAGGCATGCTCTGGGTTTGTGAAGGTGATGAAGCCAAAACCCGGGATCTTTGAGTCTCCCGGTCCTTGACAACAACCACTGGGGGGGAAGAGGCACAAATACAGACATTAGAACCCTAACACTTAAGTGGGAAAGTAATAGCCTTTAAAACCAAACCAAGCACAGCCACAGCAGCACACATCAAAAAGCACTTCCGAAGAATTAGGATCCCACCAACTCCATCCCCACCCCACCCCCGTAAAAAAAAAAAAAAAAAAAAAAATCCTGTATCCCATTGTCTTGGCCTAACCGTACCATAGAAGTTAAAGAGAATTTCGGGTTCTAGTTCTAGACTAGCGTTTATCGACCAACCCTCAACCCGGGGAGGCTGGTCCATGGCTCACCCTCAGAGATAGGCCCAAAGCTGCTGAAGTGGTCTTCAAGCGCCTGCTCATCGGTGTTGAAGTTGAGCCCTCCCACGAAGAGCTTCCCTTCTTCAGAAGACATGGTAGAATGCAAGTCCTATAGGGGAAGTGTATGGAATATTGGGAAGTGAATGTGTCCAAGTGGTGAGTTGTACAACACCAGAGACTAAAAATTACAGGGAACACAGAAAAATGGGTTTAAAAGAAATAATTCAAATGGCAAGGGGCTCGGGAGTAGAAAAGGCGGGAATCAGCAAGGCTGGGTGAGCCCATCCGCCATTTGATGACCACTACCGCGCATGCCCATAACATCCCAGGCCGCCACGCCCGTCATTTTGTACGTTCGCGCAGGCCTACAGCAGCATTGCATTTCCTCTTTCCCCGCAGAACAAGATGGGCGGTCACGTGGGAAAAGAAGGCCGGTATAGGTTTGGCGCGTGGTGCTTGCCGCCGCCGACCCAGACCGTGCCTTCGGCTTTCCTCCAGTTCGGATGTAATACGCCAGCCTCAGAAGGGAGTTTTGCCTTCGGGGCCTGGGACTAATCCTCCTCGGAGACGCCCAAGCCTACATGTCAGCGGCTGCTACTTCCTACTCTCGTGCCTCGCCCGTGGAGGGCAAGGAAGTGAGGTGGGGGACGACCACTGGGGAAGACAGACGCGCTTACCTGGAAATCAAAAGTCAGAAGATCGCAGAGACGACGAGCTCTAAGGAAGCGGGAGAACAGAGAGACTGCGGCGCGGGAAGACGCCTGATAAAGCGTGCGTAGCAGAGACGTCACAGAACGTCCCCCAGCGCGCCCTGGCGTGCGTGCTCATTGGTTGAGGCCGGCGGGGGGGGGGGGGTGGGTGGAAGAGGGCGAGGAAGGCGGAGGCAGCAATTCGCCTTGCCGCTTCCGGGAATAGAGAGGAACTTTATGAGTTCAGTGTGTTCTCGTGTAAGCATCTCTTTTCTCTCTTCTGGCTGAGAGTCTTTCCGTATCAAACGGTTGGATCCATATAGCCTTTCCTCCCTGACGTCATTTTCAGTGTCTTTGACGTCATTTCTCCCTTCGATCGGAAGTCCTAAGTGACAGTAGATCGGTGCCAACGAACTGCCATTCTCAGAAATTTCTTTTTAGACCTTTAACTGCATGTCCTTAAGGTCCCAAGACTTCAGAGTTCTTCATGTCAAATCTTACATTTCCAAATGCTTAGCCCTACGCCTAACATCTAGCTAAGTGTTATGGGACTCCTTCCCTTAGTGTCGTCCTCTGAGTTAAGTTCCTATCCTTATCCGACAGTCTCTTTAACGCCTGATTATGCGTCCAGCAAGACTGGTATCCTAGCTTCAAAGGATGCAAATCCCAATCCACAAAATGAATTTGCTTTCTATTCAGGATACTGGTTCTTGATCCAAAGGATGGATGACCATTTGCAATACATAACGAAAATCCCAAGCAAGTAGTGTCTAAGTACACTGCCTGACAATTAGATCTTTCCCAGCCTTCAGTGTCTAATAATAACTTGTTTGCCTCCAGGAACTCTACATTTTTCACTCCTACAATGAATTTGTTCAACATTATAAAGGCCTGTCCTCCACTCTTCCACCAACCCCACCACAAATAGATTTGCTAACCTTCAGATGCTATTCATCTACAATTCCTGTTAAGCTTATTCTCATATTTCTCGGTGTTTTTCATGTTATTAAATTTATAGGTAGCTATCTTTAGGTGAATAAATTTATTTTTGTTCTAATCTTTTTTCACCCTATGGTCTATCCTCACTGTAATGCTCGGGCTACCCTGGAACTCATAAACCTTTGCCTCACTCTCTTCAGTGCTGGGATCACCACAACCAACTTGTCTGTATTTTTAAAGAAATTCAACCCCCTACCAAGTACCAAAAATACTCTTCTGCAACTTATTCTGTTAGCTATATAGCTTTCCGTTAGTTTAAGGTCCTCAATCCTTGTATAAGGGTTCAGCTCGGTGGTAGAGTACCTTCTTAGTATATGCAAGTCCCTTGGCTTATATCTCAACAAAGAGGAGAGCTGTGTCTAGTTTTACTGTACCATTGAACCACATGTCTCATCACCTTGTATCAGGAAACTGAGGCAGGATTGTGCATTTGAGGCTTTAACAGGTTCCAGGCTAACTTTAGCTAGCCTATGGTGAGACCCTATATTGAAGCAAGCAAACAAAAATAGAACGATTTTTGGAATTGCATGTAAGGTAGAGTTGAAAATAACATGTTATGTGTGGTTTTAAGGTATGTGCATACTGATACTGCTCCCATTAAGATCTGGCACCTTAGTTGGGTATGACAACTTAGACCAATAATCCTAGTACATGGGGAGGCTGAAGCAGTAGGATCTTGCATTCAAGGCTAGCCTGAACTACCTCATTAGTTACACCCCACCTGCCAAACTCCAAGAAAAAATGCCAGACAAAAGATTTTGAGCCTATTCTCTTGCCCCTTGAGTATGGACTGGACTTAGCGGAGCAATTGTAATGTACAAAATAAACAAAGCAGAAGTCCCAGTGTCATGACTGGTTTTCTGCTCTCTCATGCAGATTGAGCACTCTGTGACATGTTTGCTGGTTTGTCAAGAATAGTCCTATAGAGGGGACTAAAGTGGCATGGAACTATGGTATCTTGCCAAGAGGTATAGGAACAGGCCTTCCTATAAGTGGATCCACACCTACACTACTGTGTAGGCTGACAGCTGAACAGATGGTATATGAATACTATGAATCAGAGCTGCCTGACTAGGCCACTCCCAGAACCCTGACCCTCTAAAACCAGAGATGTTCATTTTGTCTCTAGACAAGGTCTCACTGTGGAGCTCAGTTTGTGAATTGGTGCTTGGTTCCCTTGGCTCTTGAGCCCTACAAAGGCTAGAATACATGCATGCAGCAGCATGCCTGATGGAGTCATTAAGCTTTGTGGTAATTTATATTAATAGATACGTAATAAATCACCAAAATCTTTCCAGCAAAGATCATGAAATGTCTTTCTTTTATTTACATCACACACACACATGCGCGCGCACACACACAGGATAGGTAGGGAAGGGAGGAAGCCAGGGTCTCTATGTAGCCAGGGTCTCTATGTAGTCTAGGTCGGCCTGGAACTCACTCCATAGGCCAGGACAGCTGCACACTCTCAGTCCTCCTACATAGATGTGCAGCACCATGACTAACTTTATTATTTATCTGAAAATGGGATCTTGCTAAGTTTCCTAAGATTGTCTCAAACTCCTGGGCTCAAGTCATCCTCCTGCTTCAGCTTCTGGAGAGGTGAGACTAGAGATAACTATGGACTTTTAATTTTGTTTTTGTTTGTTTATCTGTTTTTTATAGATAGGGTCTTACTATATAGCCTGGCTGGCTAGGAATTTGCTATATAGACCAGGCTGGCCTCAAACTTAACAGAGATCTACCTGTCTTTACCTCCCAAGTGTTAAGATTAAAGCTGTGTGCTACCATACCCAGCTAGGCAAATGCGGTAACACTTAGCTACACTGCAGCCTTTAATATTGATACTCTTGAGTCTACCAAGGCCTTCTTTGTGCCCTAACAGTATCTAGTTTGGTAACTGTTAATATAAAAGGCATTTTTTTCTCATTTAAAGTTAGATAGATACTGTGCTGGCTGTTCTTTTGTCTGCCCGACACAAGCTAGTCATCTGTGCAAAGAGAACCCCATGAGAGAAGATTCTTCCTTAGGCAAGCCTGTGGACCATTTTCTTGGAAAAAAAAAAAAAAAAGATTGCTATAGGAAGGCACAGCCCACTGTGGGCAGTGCCATTCATGCGCAGAAGGTCCTGGGTTGTAGAAGAAAGCAAGAGGGGCAAGCAGCTGTGATGGTTATTCATGTTTGACAATTTGACCACATCTGGAATTAATTAAAATCCAAAAATAGAGGGCACAGCAGTGGGGAATTGTTTTTCTTTTTTTCTTTCTTTCTTTTTTTTTTTTTTTTGTTGTTGTTGTTTTTTAAGTGTTTCGAGACAGGGTTTCTCTGTGTAGCCCTGGCTGTCCTGGAACTCACTCTGTAGACCAGGCTGGCTTCGAACTCAGAAATCCACCTGCCTCTGCCTCCCAAGTGCTGGGATTAAAGGCGTGCACCACCACTGCCTGGCTGGGAATTGTTTTTCTTAATTTGAAGTAGGAAGATCCACTTCTAATCTAGCTCTTGAGGCCAGAGGACACATGACTTTAACCTGGGTCTTGAGGTGGGAAGACACACTAATAATCTGACCATACTTTGTGCTAGAAGCCTATATAAGGACAAGGAAGGAGACTGTTGGCCTGCTTGCTCTCACCTTGTGCCTACTTCTTCAGGATTCCAGCATGTACTGAATACTGCTAAGACAACTACTGGATTCTTTTTTTTTTTTTTTTTTTTTTTCGAGACAGGGTTTCTCTGTGTAGCCTGGCTGTCCTGGAACTCACTCTGTAGACCAGGCTGGCCTCGAACTCAGAAATCCGCCTGCCTCTGCCTCCCAAGTGCTGGGATTAAAGGCGTGCGCCACCACCGCCCGGCAACTACTGGATTCTTGAACTTTCTGTTTACAGCCATTGTCCAGCTATTATTGGATTAGCTGGACGGCAGTCTGTAAATCATTCTAATATCTCCCTCTCCATATATATATTCATATTCATTCATTCATTCTACAAGTTTTGTTACTGCGGACAACCCTGCCTGATACAGTAGCATTTCTCCACAGAAAGCTCTGCTTCTGCTCTTGCCTCCAGGTTCCTGCTGACTTCCCTTCATGCTGAGAGGTATAAAGTGAAATAAACCCTTTCCTCCCCAAATTGCTTTTGGCCATGGTCTTTATCAATAGTAATAGAAAGCACAAATTAAGACAGAAATGATATTATACACACACACACACATTCTTAAGCTTAATGTGTTCGGCAGATATCCCTTTTTTTCCAGACTATATGAACCTTCTCTATCGTTTGTGATCTTTTGTGTGTATGTGTGAGAAGATGTACATGTTGAGATCAGAGGACAACTTTCAGGAAGTCTGTTCTCTTGTAGCATGTGGGTCCTTGGGGACAGAATTCTGGTCTTTAGTATCTTTTTTAGTGGATGATTGCCTTTGTCCACTAAACCATATCAGCACTCCATCTCCTACCCCTGCGCCACTTTTTCAGACAGGACCTACTTATCTTGCTCAAGCTGTCTTCAACCGTGAAATACTTCTGCCTCAACCTCCTAAGTGCTAGGATTAAAAGTGTACACTGCTAGCCAGGCAGTGGTAATACACGCCTTTAATCCCAGCACTTGGGAGGCAGAGGCAGGCAGATTTCTCAGTTCGAGGCCAGCCTGGTCTACAGAGTGAGTTCCAGGACAGCCAGGGCTGTACAGAGAAACCCTGTCTCGAAAAAGAAAAATAAACAAACAAACAAAAAAAGTGTATGCTGCTATGCCTAGCTTAGTCTTTTAAAAAACTGCAGTTATGGTCATTTGTTTTTGTTTTTTTTTTTTAATTTAAGTATATGGGTGTTGTACCTGTGTGTACATCTGTGCACAATATGCCTGGTATCCCTGGAAACCAGAAAAGGGGGTCAGATCCCCTGAGACTGCAGTTACAGATGGTTGTGAGCTGCCACGTGGGTCCTGGAGATTGAACCAAGGCCCTCTGGAAGAGTAGCCAGTGTTTTAAACCACTAAGTTATCTCTCCAGCTAACTATTATATCAGGACTTAGTCCTAGTATTTCATTTTAATTTTCATTTTCTGTACTTATGTAACTCAGTTGGTAGAATGTCTGCATATCATGTATAAAATTCTGCATCCAATCCCTAGCACTGCAAATTCTGGTGGTCCAGACCTGTAATCCCAGCAGCTTGCTAGCTACATAATGAGGTGAAGGGGTGTGTGTGTGTTTGTGTGTGCACTGTAATTTCTGTCTTGTAATTTGTATCTTGGTCATGATCTCATCTGCGTGTTTAAGTCTCATGTTGTGAGCAACCCCACCAAAAGGCTCATGACAGTATAGCCCTATGAATGGGCCACGATGGAAGTGAAGCCATTAGCTGACAACTCAACTGAAACCTCAGGAACAACCCTGCAGCAAAGCCACCTAACTATGCTACTTCCAGATTCCTGACCCTTGGAAACGACAAGACAAATCCTTGTTGTTTTGAGCTGCTAAGTTTGAAAGTTTAACTTGTTGCCAGGCAGTGGTGGCACACGCCTTTAATCCCAGCACTTGGGAGACAGAGACAGGCGGATTTCTGAGTTCGAGGCCAGCCTGGTCTACAGAGTGAGTTCCAGGACAGCCCGGCTATACAGAGAAACCCTGTCTCAAAAAACCAAATAATAAAAAAAAAAAAAAAGAAAGTAAGTTGCTATACTGTCATAAATAGCCGATACTTCCGGTCTTCTTTTCTCTGCCCATAGTTTCACTATGTATATTCTAGTCATGAGTTCAAATTACTGAAGTTACCCCACTACTTTAGCTGGCAAAATGCATTGAGGAAGGCTGGGGCCAAACTCGCACCTGTTCACTTACCTGGACTTTGGAGGGGTGAAGAGAAGTGTGAGGGATGAAGCAGACTATGTGATCCCTAACACTACAGAAGTACTTATTACACCCGCTCTCATAACCCCTGTTCTAGTACGGAGTCATCATCAAAGCCTTGGGGAAAAGCTTTTTTTTTTTGGTTTGGTTTTTTGAGACAGGGTTTCTCTGTGTAGCCCTGGCTGTCCTGGAACTCACTCTGTAGACCAGGATGGCCTTGAACTCAGAAATCTGCCTGCCTCTGCCTCCCAAGTGCTGGGATTAAAGGTGTGCGCCACCACCGCCCGGCCTTTTTTTTTTTTTTTTTTTTCTTTTTTTTTGGAAAAGCTCTTTAAAAGGAGGCAGTTTCCCTTAGAGTACTCAGCAGTCTTGGAATCTGGAGCACTGATGGCTCCTGGCTGCCCATTTTTTCTTCTAGGATAGTTGCTCTTTCACACTAGCTGTCTGGATACCTGTACCTGAGATTTAGATGTTTTCTTCAGTAAGAGAGCAGGCAAAGATTCTCTCCAAGGTATGGTGGAGAAAAGAGAAGTGCCATATTAACTTGCATTTCCGTTTCCCTAGCCTAGACTATTTGCTGCCTCCAGCCATCTGTCTCTCAAAACATACCAGTTCTAGACTGCCTTCTATGGGCTGGAGAGATGGCTCAGTGGTTAAAAGTACTGGTCACACAGGTTGCTTTTCCAAAGAACCTAGGTTCAATTCCCACCACCTACATGGCAGGTTGCAGCTGTTTGTAAGTCCAATTCTAGGGAATACAACATACATGCAGGCAAAACCCCCAATGCACTAAAAGCAAATAAAAACTTTATAAAATGAATAAAGGAGAAAAAAGGACTACTTTTTTTTTTTTTTTTTTTTTTTTTTAAAAAGGACTACTTTTTAAAAAAAAAAAAAAAAAGACTACTTTCTGTGTTCTCATGGATCTCAGAGCTGTGTTGCAATTTCTGGAACCTATGTTTTCTTTTTAAAATTTAGATAGATAGATAGATAGACAGACAGACAGATAGGTTTGTCTGTATAGTTCTGAATGTCTTGGAACTCACTATGTATGTAGACCAGGCTGACTTCCAACTCACATCTGCTTACATCTGCTTCCTGAGTGCTGAGATTAAAGGCATATGCCATCATGTCTGGCTCTAAACAATTTTTTAAATTACATTTCCTTATTCATTTTGTGTGTGTTTGGGGGGCAGGGAGTCCATGTAGAGGTCAAAGAACAACTTACTGACATGAGTCAGTTCTCTCTTTCCATGTGCGTCCTGGGGAACAAAGTCAGCTTATCAGGCTTGGTGGCAACTGCCCTTAACTAAGCCCTCTTGTCAGCTCTGGAACCTGTGTTTTCCTCTGTAGTTTCTCTAGTGATTTCAGCAACTTTCATCATTTGCCATCTTGGAATGGACCAGAAGGTCCAGGTATCCTACAGAAAGAATAGAAGTTTCTGCCTTTCAGAGCCCAAGCGCAAGTTCCAAGAATGGATTTATTGGCATTCTAAAGTTCCAAGCTGCCACGCACAGAATTGACTTGTATGACACTTTAAATACCAGATGGCTTGTTGTTTTAGGGTACTGGCTGCCAGGCAGTGGTGGCACACACTACTACTCCAGTACTCATGAGGCAGGTGGATCTCTGTGAGTTTGAGGGCAGTCTGGTCTACAGAGTGAGTTCCAGGAAAGCCAAGGCTACACAGAGAAACCACATCTCAAAAAACAAAACGAACAAATGACAACAACAACAAAAACGAATACTGGTTGTTCTTCCAGAGGACCTGGGTTTGGTTCCCAGCACTCAAATGGGAGCTTACAACCATCTGTAACTCCAGTTCCATGGGATCTGGCACCATTTTCTGGCCTCTACAGGCAACAGGCATACCAGTAGTGCATAGACATAGATGTAGGCAAAACACCCATTACACATAAAATTAACATTAAAGCCAATCATGAGCCGGTCGGTGGTGGCACACGCCTTTAATCCCAGCACTTGGGAGGCAGAGGCAGGTGGATTTCTGAGTCCGAGGGCAGCCTGGTCTACAGAGTGAGTTCCAGGACAGCCAGGGCTACACAGAGAAACCCTGTCTCGAAAAACCAAAAAAAAAAAAAAAAAAAAAAAGAAAAAAAAAAAAAAAGCCAATCATGGTGGCACATATTTTTAATCCTAGCACTCAAGAGGTAGAGGCAGGAGGATTTCTGAGTTGAGGCCAGCCAGGTTGCATAGCAACTTCTAGAACAGCCAGAGCTACATAGAGACTCTGTCTCAAAACAAAATTCACACGTTTAAAAGAATAATTAAACCAGAATTCATTAATAGTAGAACATACCCCATAGAGTGTCAGCTAGTTGCTGGAAACCCAAAAGGAACCCATAAGGTCCCCAGAAAGCCCTATAACCCTTGTATTATGGATGGATGGCTTCCATGGGGTCCAAGTCCTTACTCACAGTGTACACGTGGTAGACCCATAGTAGCTGAATATGCCAGACACCTAAATCATAGTTTGGTTCTGCTCTTCAAGTGACTAATCCTCTACCAATACTGGGGAATGATAAGAACCTTTTAAGGGCCATCCTCAGCTTTACATGTTAATCTAAGGGCAGGTAAGAAGATACTTTCCCTGATGCTCCTTCATCTCTGGCAGCAAATTTTCTGGTCATACCGGCACAAGGTCATTCCTTGGGGACCCGTTATCACATCCACTATCCATCATATCCTTAGTGCAGGACTGTTTCCTGGTGAGCAAAGTCCACATTCTGATTGGGGGAGAAGGTTGTTT
>JAJTUV010003992.1:0-74151 GCA_021653895.1 Mastomys natalensis | reverse complement strand
TGTAATTGTTAACCCAAATTTTTGTTTTCCGGGGAAGAATCCCCCCCCCTTTGATTTTTCAGCTATTCTTTTTATAATTTCTAACAGACTTAAGAATATTAAAGATTTTCCCCATTATGGCCACAAGAGAAAAATTTTTTGAACTTTGCTTAAGATTTTTGGTCTGGTTTTTATAATCAATAATTCGGGGTTGGGTAAAATGAACAATTTTCCTCTATTTAAAATTTATAACCCCCTATTTTTTTTAAAGTGTTTATTAAAACTTATAAATGGAAATTTTTTTGGGCCCTGGAAATTCGCTAGGGTATTTTTTAAAACCGGGGAAATTATTTATTTTTATATTAAAATAAATATTTTCAAACAGAAAGAGTTGAATTTTGTGGGGTGGGGGTTTTTTAAGATTTGGCCTATATCACCCACGTTGTCAAACCCATGGTCATTTAATTTCACATAATATTCCTAATTTATTCTTTTTGTGTCCTTGGAGTCATTAATGGTGATCTAAATTTTATGATAGATAAAACTATTTTTTCTCACTTCTGTTTTTGTTCTAATTTTCCAGAGGTTTATTTATTTTGTAGATTTTTTTAAATTAGGAGATTGTATTTTCCCTGTCGTGGTTTGAATAAGAAATGACCCTACCATAAGTACATGTACTTAAACACTTGGTCTTCAGTTGGCAATATTGGTTTTTTTTTTTTTTTTTTTTTTTTTTTTTTTTTTTGGTTTTTATTTTTATTGGAAATTTTTTTTTTTACATTTCAGATATTCTCCCCTTACCCCATTTCGCCCCCTCCCTCCCAGGAACTCACATATCCCCTTCCCGCATCCTCCTGCCTCCACATTGGTGTACCCCCACCCAACCTCCCCCGTACCTCACCTCCCCACCCTCGAATATCCCCCCCCCATGTCCAGCCTTCATGGGACCAAGGATCTCTTTCTCCCACTTATATATATAGCTCCCTTGCATATATAGCTGGAGCCATGGGTCCCTCCCTAAGTGCTCCCAGGCTGGTGGTTTAGACCCTGCGGGCTCTGGTTGGTTGGGATTGTTGCTTTCCTCATGGTGTCTCCAATCCTCTCAACTCCTTCAGCCTTCACTCTATCTCCTCCATTGGGAACCCCATGATCAGTTTAATGGTTAGCTGTGAGCTTCTGCCTCTGAGTATGTCAGACTCTTGCAGACTTCTAAGGAGACAGCTATATCAGGCTCCTGTCAGCATGTACATCCTGACATCCACATCAACCTCTACCTTTGGTGACTGCACATAGGATGGATATCCAGGTGGAATGGTCTGTCTCTCCTTCGGTTTCTGTCCTCCACTGTGTCTCCATATTTGCTCCCTTGAGTATTTTGTTATCCTTCTAAGAAGGACTGAAGCCCCCACTACGTGGTAATCATTCTTCATGAGCTTTATGTGGTCTGTGAGTTGAATGTTGGTATTTCAGGCTTCTGGGCTAAAATCCAATAATCAGTGAGTGAATACCATGTATGTTCTTTTGTGATTGGGTTACTTCACTCAGGATGATATTTTCTAGTTCCATCCATTTATATAAGAATTTATCAAATTCATTGTTTTTAATAGCTGAGTAATATTCCATTGCATAAATGTATCACATTTTTTGTATCCCATTTCTCTGTTGAAGGGCATCTGGGTTCTTTCCAGTTTCTGGCTATTATAAATAAAGCTGCTATGAACATAGTGGAGCATATGTCCTTGTTATGTGTTAGAGCATCTTCTGGATATATACCCAGGAGTGGTATAGCTGGGTCCTCAGGTAGTGATATGTCCAATTTTCTGAGGAACCGCCAGACTGTTTTCCATAGTGGTTGCACCATCTTGCAATCCCACCAACAATGGAGGAGTGTTCCTCTTTCTCTCCACATCCTCGCCAGCATCTGCTATCACCTGAGTTTTTTATTTTAGCCATTCTGACTGGTGTGAAGTGGAATCTCAGGGTTGTTTTGATTTGCATTTCCCTGATGACCAAGGATGCTGAACATTTCTTTAGGTGCTTCTCGGCCATTCGCATTTCTTCAGTTGAGAATTCTTTGTTTAGCTCCTTACTCCATTTTTTAATAGGGTTATTTGGTTGTCTAGAGTCTAATTTCTTGAGTTCTTTGTATATATTGGATATTAGTCCTCTATCAGATGTGGGATTGGTAAAGATCTTTTCCCAATCTGTTGGTTGCCGTTTTGTCCTATTGACAGTGTCCTTTGCCTTACAGAAACTTTGCAATTTTATGAAGTCCCATTTGTCAATTCTTGATCTGAGAGCATAGGCCATTGGTGTTCTATTCAGGAACTTTTCCCCTGTGCCTAGGTATTCGAGGGTCTTCCCCACTTTCTCTTCTATTAGTTTCAGTGTGTCTGGTTTTATGTGAAGGTCCTTTATCCACTTGGACTTGAGCTTTGTACAAGGATATAGGAATGGATAGATTTGCATTCTTCTGCATGCTGTCCTCCAGTTGAACCAGCACCATTTGTTGAAAATGCTGTCCTTGTTCCACTGGATGGTTTTAGCTCCTTTGTCAAAGATCAATGACCATAGTTGTGTGGGTTCATTTCTGGGTCTTCAACTCTATTCCACTGATCTTCCTGCCTGTCTCTGTACCAATACCATGCCGTTTTTATCACTATTGTTCTGTAGTACAGCTTGAGGTCAGGGATGGCAATTCCTCCAGAAGTTCTTTTATTGTTGAGGATGGTTTTCGCTATCCTGGGTTTTTTTGTTGTTCCAAATAAATTTCAGAATTTCTCTTTCTAGTTCTGTAAAGAATTGAGTTGGTATTTTAATGGGGATTGCATTGAATCTGTAGATTGCTTTTGGCAAGATGGCCATTTTTACTATATTAATCCTGCCAATCCATGAACATGGGAGATCTTTCCATTTCCTGAGATCTTCTTCAATTTCTTTCTTCAGAGACTTGAAGTTCTTGTCATACAGATCTTTCACTTGCTTGGTTAGATTCACCCCGAGGTATTTTATATTATTTGTGACTATTGTGAAGGGTGTCATTTCCCTAATTTCTTTTTCAGCCTTTTTATCTTTCATGTAGAGGAAGGCTACTGATTTGTTCGAGTTGATTTTATAACCTGCCACCTTGCTGAAGTCGTTTATCAGGTTTAGGAGTTCTCTGGTGGAGTTTTTGGGGTCACTTAAGTATATTATCATATCATCTGCAAATAGTGATATTTTGACTTCTTCCTTTCCTATTTGTATTCCTTTGACTTCTTTTTGTTTAAATTGCTCTGGCTAGGACTTCCAGTACTATATTGAATAGGTAGGGAGAGAGTGGGCAGCCTTGTCTAGTCCCTGATCCTTGTGGGAATGCTTCAAGTTTCTCTCCATTTAGTTTGATGTTGGCTATTGGTTTGCTGTATATTGCTTTTACTATGTTTAGGTATGGGCCTTGAATTCCTGATCTTTCCAAGACTTTTACCATGAAGGGATGTTGTAGTTTGTCAAATGCTTTCTCAAGCATCTAATGAGATGATCATGTGGTTTTTTTCTTTGAGTTTGTTTATATAGTGGATTACATTGATGGATTTCCGAATATTGAACCATCCCTGCATTCCTGGGATAAAGCCCACTTGATCATGATGAATGATTGTTTTGATGTGTTCTTGGATTCAGTTTGCTAGAGTTTTATTGAGTATTTTTGCATCGATAATCATAAGAGAGATTGGTCTGAAGTTCTCTTTCTTCGTTGGGTCTTTGTGAGGTTTAGGTATGAGTGTGATTGTAGATTCATAGAACGAATTGGGTAGTGTTCCTTCTGTTTCTATTTTGTGGAATAGTTTGAAGAGAATTGGTATTAGGTCTTCCTTGAATGTCTGATAGAATTCTCCACTAAAACCATCTGGTCCTGGGCTTTTTTTGGTGGGGAGACTTTTAATGACTGCTGCTATTTCTTTAGGAGTTATGGGACTGTTTAGATGGTTTATTTGCTCCTCATTTAACTTTGGTACCTGGTATCTGTCTAGAAAATTGTCCATTTCATCCAGATTTTCCAGTTTTGTTGAGTATAGGCCTTTGTAGTGGGATCTGATGATTTTTGAATTTCCTCAGTTTCTGTTGTTATGTCTCCCTTTTCAGATCTGATTTTATTAATTTGGGTACTGTCTCTGTGCCCTCTGGTTAATCTGGCTAAGGGTTTATCTATCTTGTTGATTTTCTCAAAGAACCAACTCCTGGTTTTGTTGATATTTTGTATAGTTCTTTCTGTTTCTCTACTCGGTTGATTTCAGCCCTGAGTTTGATTATTTCCTGACGCCTACTCCTCTTGGGTGTATTTGCTTCTTTTTGTTCTAGAGCTTTCAGGTGTGCTGTCAAGTTGTTAATGTGTGCTCTCTCTAATTTCTTTTTGTAGGCATTTAGAGCTATGAGTTTTCCTCTTAGAACTGCTTTCATGGATTCCCACAAGTTCTGATATGATGTTTCCTCATTTTCATTAAATTCTAGAAAGTCTTTAATTTCTTTCTTTATTTCTTCCTTGAGAAAGTCATCATTGAGTAGAGCATTGTTCAGTTTCCACATGGGTGTGGGTTTTCCCTTGGTTCTGTCATTATTAAAGACTAGCCTTAGTCCGTGGTGATCTGATAGGATGCAGGGGAATTATACCAATCTTTTTGTATCTGTTGAGGACTGTTTTGTGACCAATTATATGGTCTATTTTGGAGAAGGTACCATGAGGTGCTGAGAAAAAGGTGTATTCTTTAACTTTAGGATGAAATGTTTCTATAGATATCTGTTAAATCCATTTGGTCCATAACTTCTGTTAATTTCAGTGTGTCTTTGTTTAGTTTCTGTTTCCACGATCTGTCCATTGGAGAGAGCGGGGTGTTAAAATCCCCCACTATTATTGTGTGAGGTGCAATGTGTGCTTTGAGCTTTAGTAAAGTTTCTTTTATGTATGTAGGTGCCCTTGCATTTGGAGTGTAAATGTTCAGAATTGAGAGTTCATCTTGGTAGATTTTTCCTTTGATGAGTATGAAGTGTCCTTCCTTATCTTTTTTGATTACTTTTGGTTGAAAGTCGATTTTATTTGATATTAGAATGGCTACTCCAGCTTGTTTCTTGGGACCATTTGCTTGGAAAATTGTTTTCCAGCCTTTTACTCTGAGGTAATGTCTGTCTTTGTCACTGAGGTGCGTTTCTTGTATGCAACAAAATTCTGGGTCCTGTTTATGTATCCAGTCTGATAGTCTACGTCTTTTTATTGGCGAATTGAATCCATTGATGTTAAGGGATATTAAGGAAAAATGATTGTTGCTTCCTGTTATTTTTGTTATTAGAGGTGGACTTATGTTTGTGTAGCTACCTTTTTTTGGGGGATTGTTGGAAGATTACTTCCATGCTTCTTCTCGGTTGTAGTTTCCTTCCTTGTGTTGGCGTTTTCTGTCAATTATCCTTTGAAGTGCTGGATTTGTGGGAAGATATTGTGCAAATTTGGTTTTGTCATGGAATATCTTGGTTTCTCCATCTATAGTGATTGAGAGTTTTGCTGGATATAGCAGTCTGGGCTGGCATTTGTGTTCCCTTAGGGTCTGTATGATATCAGACCAGGATCTTCTGGCTTTTATAGTTTCTGGTGAAAAGTCTGGTGTAATTCTTATAGGTCTGCCTTTATATGTTACTTGACCTTTTTCCCTTACTGCTTTTAGTATTTTTTCTTTGTTTTGTTCATTTGGTGTTTTGATTATAATGTGACAGGAGGTATTTTTTTTTTTTCTGGTCTAGTCTATTTGGTGTTCTGTAGGCTTCTTGTATGTTTATGGGTATCTCATCCTTTAGGTTGGGAAATTTTCCTCTATAATTTTGTTGAAGATATTTACTGGCCCTTTAGATTGGGAATCTTCACTCTCATCTATACCTATTATCCTTAGGTTTGGTCTTCTCATTGCATCTTGGATTTCCTGAATGTACTGTGTTAGGAGCTTTTTGCATTTTGCATTTTCTTTGACTGTTGTGTCGAGGTTTTCCATGGTATCTTCTGTGCATGAGATTCTCTCTTCTATCTCTTGTATTCTGTTGGTGATGCTTGCATCTATGACTCCTGATCTCTTTCCTACATTTTCTATCTCCACATTAGTCTCCCTTTGAGATTTCTTTATTGTTTCTATTACGAGTTTTAGATCCTGGATGGTTTTGTTCAATTCCTTCACCTGTTTTGTTGTGTTTTCTTGAAATTCTTTAAAGGATTTTTGTGTTTCCTCTTTAAGGGCTTCTACCTGTTTACCTGTGTTCTCTTTCAATTCTTTAAAGGATTTTTGTGTTTCCCCTTTGAGGGCTTCTACCTGTTTACCTGTGTTCTCCTGTATTTCTTTAAAGGAGTTACTTATGTCCTTCTTAAAATCCTCCATCATCATCATGAGAAGTGATTTTAATTCTGAGTCCTGTTTTTCCTGTGTGATGGAGTATCCAGGGCTTGCTATGGTGGGAGAACTGGGTTCTGATGATGTCAGGTAACTTTGGATTCTGTTGCTTGTGTTCTTTCGCTTGCCTTTCGCCATCTGGTTGACTCTAGTGTTACCTGTGCTTACTGTGTCTGACTGGAGTCTGTCTTTCCAGTTATCTTGCTTGTGTCAGATCTCCTCGGATTCCAGATGTCTCTGTGTTCCTGTGATCCTAAGCTCCTTCTGCTCTGGATGCAATAGGTCTTCTAGGACGTCTCAGGATCCGATGTTTCCACAGGCGCAGACCAGCTAAGTGTCCTCTGCACTGGATGCAGTATGTCCTCTAGGTTGTCTCAGGATCAGGTGTTTCCACCAGAGCAGACCAGCTAAGGAACCTGTGCTCTGTGTGCAGTGGGTCCCTCTAGGATGTCTCAGGATCCTGTGTTTCCCACAGGAGCAGACCAGCAACGGGCCTGCCCTAGGCCAAAGGTCCAGTGTCCGGGCGCAAGGGAAGTTATAGTCCGGAGGGTTGGGCTTTGGGTGCCTGCTAGTTCCTTAAGCCCCTCCTGGCTCCCGGTTGTAACTCTGGGGTTTGGGCTAGTGGGCAAGGTGACTTACCCTCTGCTCTGTGTGCAGTGGGTCCCTCTAGGATGTCTCAGGATCCTGTGTTTCCACAGGAGCAGACCAGCAACGGGCCCGCCCCAGGCTAAAGGCTTGGTTTTTCGAGACAGGGTTTCTCTGTATAGCCTTGGCTGTCCTGGAATTCACTCTGTAGACCAGGGTGGCTTCCAACTCAGAAATCCGCCTGCCTCTGCCTCCCAAGTGCTGGGATTAAAGGCATGCGCCACCACCCGGCAGTTGGCAACATTGTATAGGAAGGTTTTGTAATTTTAGGACAAGAGCCTTGCTGGAAGAAATAAATCACTAAGGCAGGCTTTGAGATTTTATAGCCTTACCTTACTTTATGTTTTCTTTCTGCTCTCTGTGTGACATTGAGATGTGATTTCTCAGCCTTCTACTCCGTTTGCCATGCTTTCCTGTCATTATGAACATCACGGACATCTAATGCTTGGGAACTATAATTAAAACAATCTTTCCATGAAGTTGGACTTGGCCACAGTATTTTATTACAGCAACAGAGAAGTAACAAGTATAGTCTCTTTTCTCTATTGCTTTTAATTTTCAGTTTCATTTATTTCTGCTCTAGTGTGTGACATTTCCTTCTTATACTTTCTTTGGAGTTAATTTACCATTAATTAATACTGTTTAATTAATAGCAACATACTATTAACTATTAATTATTTACTATAATTTATTGTTACTATACTCTTGTTTCTTAGGGTTGAAATTTGGAGTATTAATTTTTTTTCATTTTATTTTTCTTCTTTTATTAAACATACATTCTTTTCCCATACATTATAATCTGAATACAGTTTTCCCTCCTTCTACTCCTCCCAATTTCTACACACCTCTTCTTCCATCTGGATCCACTTCCTTTCTGTCTTTCATTAGAAAAAATTGACAGGCTTCTAGGAGATAACCAACATCAAAAATAAAATATAATAAGATAAAACCAAAGCCATCATACTGAGGCTGAACAAGGCAATCTAACAGAAGGAAAATAACCCCAAGAGTAGAAACAAGAATCAGAGATCCACTCATTCAGACACTCAATAGTACCATAAAAATACTAAGCAGAAAGCTTTAATATATAAGCAGAGTAACTGGTGCAGACTCATGTGGGCTCTGTTCTTGCTGCCTTGGTCTCTGTGAGTTTATATGATACTTGTTCAGTTTACTCAGAGTATTATTGGATTTTCTACTCAGATGGAAAGGTAAGGATTCACACAGCTCTGTGGTGGGACAGTGTCCCAATGGAAGGGCAACCTGAGACACAGGAGCCAGGAACCACATAGATCTGAGAGGAAGCATCCTCAACAGAAGCATAGCAGCTCCCAGGGGAGAGGGTATTCTCAGCCCTGTTCCTTCTTTGCTTTTTCTCTTCTCTTCATTGCTTCTTATCTTCTTCTAATGAGAGAGTCACACCAGGCAGCAAATCTCATGAAAGCGATTTATTGGAGGGACCAGGGAGAAGAAGGATGAATCCAGGTCTGCTCCCGGTAGTGGGCAGCAAGGAATTGGACAAAGGGTAGTGCTTATATGAGGCACTTGAGTGATGGAGTTTCATAGGTTGGAGATTTCCAGGGTGAAGATGAGTGGGATTTTAAGTCATGATTTGGGGGAGCTCAGAGATTGGTAGGTTTTCCTGTTTAGGGATTGGTGGGTTTTTGTTCTCAGGGATTGGTGGATTCTGTGGGAAGTTCAGGGATTGGTGGAATTTCCTATTCAGGGCTTGGTTGATTTTGTTCAGACTTTTCACCTAAAATTAACATAATCTGAAGGACTGTCCGGCTGCACAGCTGGAGATGACCTTTGTGACTGTTACAGAGCCTGGAGAAAGAGACCTTTATGAGAGAGATGTCTAGTGGAGGGTTATGGCTGTTGAAGTTCCTCTGGTGGAGCATGGCCTTGAGGGTTTACAAAGTTTACAAAGAGAGTCCCAACCTGTCACTAGAAGACCATGAATAGCCAACATTGAGGGCCTTGGTTTCCAAAAGTCCTCCATCCTTTCTGACTCTTATATTCTCTTTACTTCCTCTTCTGTAGGGTTCATTGAGCTCTGATGGGAGTGATTTTATAGATACAGCCTATTTAGAGCTGTAAAATATCTGGATGCGAGTCTCTGTATTTATTCCCATCTTCTACAGGAGGAAGTCTCTCTGATAATGGTATCTATGAATATAGCAGTATATACATTTTTTTTTTGTTATTCTTTAGACCAGTAGTATTTGTCTCTGGGCTATCTAGAATCTGGTTCTTGGTTATACAAGCAGTGCTACATACGGGTTCCATCTCATGGACTGTGCCTTAAGTCAAAGCAGACATTTGTTGGTTACTCCCACAAGTTTGGGCTACCATTACTCCAGCATATTTTGCAGGCAGGGCAGTTGTAGATCAAATGTTTTGTGGTTAGGTGTGTTTATTTTTCTCTTTGGGTAGCCTGCAGAATACCTTACTATGTCAGAGTCAATAAGCAGAATGTGAGAGTGAGAGGTCTATGTAGATCATCAGCTCTACCTCTCCATGTTCAATGTGTTGTGTGGGTGTTCTCTTCAGCAATAAAGTCTTGTGGCCAGTTTATGGGGAACAAACTTTTGTTCTTTAGGGATTTCCATGGGACCCTTTTGGCTAACAACTCAATGGGATGAAACCCAGTCCCAGCACTGAAAGTCCCAATACTTTGGTGACAAGAGATAGCTAATAGAGGTTCTGTCTCACTCATTATTTGGAGACTTCAATAGGATCACCTTCATATATTCTAGAAAGTTTCCATTATAGTATGTTCTCATACTACTCTTTAAATGATTCTAAAATGCTTTTAAGTTCTAGCTGCACTCCCTACATGCCCTACCTCACTCTTGTCTGTCCTCCCCTTCCAATCTGATCCTCTTATTCTTCTTCCTCTCCTACCACTGGACCCAGTCCACCCATAAAATTTACTGTATTTCCCTTTCTGAGAGAAATCCACATACATTTTCACTCAAACCAGTTTAATCTTTCTGGGTCTATGGACAGTAGATTGGTTATCATTTTATAGCTAATATAAAGATATAGGTGAATGCATACCCTATTTATCTTTCTGGGGCTAGGTTATTTCACTCAGGATATTTTTTTCTAGTTCTATCTTGCTGCCAACAAATTTCATGATGTTATTGTTTTTGACAGCTGACTAAAATTTCATTGTGTAAATGTAGCACATTTATCCATTTTTCTGCTGAAGGACATCATGTTGTTTCCAATTTCTGGCTATTGTAAATAGAGCAGCAACAAGCATGGTTGAGCAAGTGTCTCTGTAGTATGATGAAGCATCCTTTGGATATATGCCCAAGAATAGTAAAACTGGATGTTGAAGTAGATTCTCAGCTTTCTGAAAAAAGAAACATATTTATTTTCATAGTGGTTCTATAGTTATTCTTATACATACTTTTCTTCCATTAATTTATTTATTCACATTATAACCTGATCACAGACCCCTGTCCTCTCCTCCCAGTACTACCCTCCCCCACCTTTCCCCCTCCTCTTCTCTTACCAACCCACCCTGGCACATCAAGTCCTAGAAAGACTAATCACATCCCTTTCCACTGAGATGAGACAAGGCAGTCCAGCTAGGGTAAAGGGAGCCAAAGGCAAGCAACAGAGTCAGAGATAGACTCTGCTTCAATTGTTAGGAGACTCATAAGAAGACCAAGCTACACATCTGCTGCATATGTGTAGGGGTGTAGGCCCAGCCCATGGTTAGTGAGTTGGTCTCTGTGAGCCAACCCTCTTCCCCTACCCATCCCTTTTATACAAATGATAAATTGGCTGAAAAGAAATTAGGGAAACAACACCATTCACAATAGCCACGAGCATCAAATATTGAGGTAACTCAAATGAAGTCAGTTAAAGACCTATATGAGAAGAACTTCAAATCTCTGAAGAAAGAAACTGAAGAAGATATTTGAAGAGAAAAATATCTCAAGGCAGGAACATGGCAGCATTCAGGCAGGCATGGTTCATGAGGAGCTGAGAGTTCTACATCTTCATCTGAAGGCTGCTAGGAGAAGACTGGCTTCCAGGCAGCTGGGAAGAGGGTCTTAAGGTCCATGACCACAGGGACATACCTGCTTCAACAAGGCCACACTTGCTAATTGTGCCATTTCCTGGGCCAAGAATATACAAACAGTCACAATTTGTTTTCAGAAGACTTTTTGATGTTTCTTAGTATAATAATGGGTTTATATAATTTTTCAATTCTATCACCTTTTAACTCATGAATTTTATACATTTTTCATATTTTCCAGGAAGGTTATCTCCTTTATCAGCACATAATGCTCTTTAAAATTCATTTTATTACTGTATGTTAATTGTACAAAATCATGGATTTAATTGTGGTATATCCACACTAGACCAGAAATTTCTGTAGCTTCTAATCCAGCTACATACATTTTTGGTCTATTTGTCTTCATATATTCCTGCCTCTTCAGATTTTGAGGGTGATGATTGGCTCTGTGACTGTAGTTCTTTTATGAGAATTAAAAATTGTTTTTAAATTTTTTTCTTTTTCTAGCTTTTTAATTTATTTTTTTTTAATTTTAAGTATAAAAAGTAACAAACTCTGTGCATGATTTGAAACTGGAACCAAACCTTTGCACTTTCACTTCTTCATCCCAAGTTTCACTCCACCCCCTCCTTCACTCTGGTATTTATGCTATCATTTAGACAAGCAGATTATGATCAACATATTACTGTACATTTGTAATAACTTTAGTCCTATATTAAGAGAATGAAAAATAGACTTTGTGTCTGGTGGAACACTAATAGGCTCATTAGCTGTAAGTACATCATTTTATTTTCATTAGCCAGGATCAGGTTGAGAATTAGTAAAATCTTAAACTCAACCTACTAGTGGCAGATGTATGTTTATCTGAAATTCAAATGCAATGCTAATGGAAAGAAATAAATGGAATAAAATGATGAATAAAAATGGGAAACAAATTATCTCTCTAGGAAAATGGTGAAAGAATGTGTGAGGGGGGAGATTCGAGGTAACTGTGCTTTTGAGAATGACCAGGCTACGAGGCAGGTGAGGAGGAGGTGAATGCTTTCTCTTGTTTTATTGTGTGCCAGGTTATCATTCTCTGTGAAAGTATGGTAAAAGATAATAATTTTTATTTCCCTTCAAGAATGTATACTGAACAACAAAAATCTCTCCTCTTTATGGAGGTTTTTTCTTATGAACAGCAGTTATCTACAGAACTCATGATAGTTTGTGAGGCTGATCTTTTTCTGCATTTCCTGCCCCTGGATCTCAACATCTTTGATCAGAGAATTTCTATTAAGACCAACAAAATTTGATTCCCAATTGCTTTCTCTTTTGTTGTGTTAATAGAATTTTGTTGGACTACCGCCACAGGCACAATACTAAGTATAATTTTGGAGTATTCAAACAGAGTTGAAGAGTCACAGATATGGTGGACCTGATGGACCTTTTCTGTGTACATCTTTTTTAATTTAGGCTTTAGATTTTAAGAGTCTTTAGCAGTAAAGATAATTAAAGAGTTAACTGACAACTTTTCCACTACCAATTGATTTTGACAGAGATCAAAATGTTTTTCAATTTGAAAGACTGAATTTTAAGTATTGAATTTTATGTTTAAATAAGCATATTCCTGTAGTCAGTTGATAAATGCCTGGCCACTGCGAGGCTCAGATCACTTACACATGTGATTAGACAGACCCTTGTCTGTAAGCAAAATACAAACAAACAAGATACTTTTATGCTAGCTAATTCCTCTAATTCAGAAATTCCCAGTAGACATCAAGCTGGTTCACAGAGAAGTTTACCATAAACTTTATTATTTTGTTTCCCCCCCTCTTCCAGTCTTCTCAAAAGCCATCTTGGTCTGTTGCAAAGAGAGTTTCCCTGAAGATGGGTAGCCCAGTCCCAATGGATACATCTGAAAACCTACCTACACCCAAGGCTCATAAGTGAATAAGAGACAGAAGAAAGATTGTAAGAACTAGAGGGTCAGGGATTTAGCTGTGAGATTGGGTCTCCTAGTAATATTAGGAGCTACACCACAAAATTGTCAGTAATAAGACAGCCCAAATATAAACTGACAAGAACAATACCAATGGATATGCCAAAGTCTATGGGAAAAGCCCGTGAGACCTCAACCCTACACAAAGAACTATAGGCAACTGAAGAAATCTAGGAGCAGAAGAGGTGGTCATCACCAAGGAAGATTGTGCCAACTTAAACGTCAGCTTGGGAAACATACATACAAGTAATATCATATGGATTTGACAGCATGTACATATATGTATACAATAACAATTAGTGAACAAAACCATGAATTTGAAGTATAGTGTGGAAGAAATAGGGGAGAGTTTAGAGGGAGGAAAGGGAGGGAGAAATGTTGTCATTATAAACTTAAAACAAAAGCATTGCAGCTTTCTAGAAAAAGCAGAAGTATGTCAGATGTTCTTTTTGAAGGGACCCAATATGGTGGCTTCCTTACACAAACACTACTCTCCTAATGCTCTTTGCTGAGAGGATCAGAGTAAGCAGTTGTAAACAGTTCCTTGTGCAAACATTAGTGTTCAGTGGGCCAGCAGAGGAACAAACATAGAGTTCATACAATGCCATTTTGCTCTAGTTTAATATTTACACTGCTTACCCATTCGTTTGAAAGGCCAGAGGAGCCAGTTGTACCAATAGCTACATAAAGGGCTTATAAAAGGAAGATCCTCTGACAGAGATGCTTTGAAAGAAGGGCTGAGTGGCCAGCCAACGGTATTGAGCATCCAGCCTTAGGTCTCTATTAGTTCTTTCCAAGGCTCCAGTGTGGCTGACTAAAAACTGATTTTTTTCCTTTGGACATGGATCATAAGGATATTGTAAAGCATTTCTTTTGCATATTGGGCTACATGTCTTCTTCCAGTTTCTCTATTTGTTGCTTCTCATCCCCCCTTTTCATTTCATTGTTGTGTGATGATTTTCTCAAACAGTTTCTTCTTATGTAGAATTAGCAACTTGTGATTAAATAATATAGACTTCAGATAAGGACTTAAAGATACCATTTCTCTCCAGTTTAATATTCATACTAACTCCATGAAAGGCCATAACTGCCAGTTGTACCAATATCTACATAAAGGGCATATAAAGATTCAACAAGGACTGAATTTGTTTTATTGTGTACTTTGTGGCATGAACTTGGACCACTCATTTAACACGATGAACTTTAGTTGCATTGTCTGTGAAATGAGAAGAAAGTGGTGTGTATCTAAATGGATGAGTAGAGGTAATGTGAATAAAATCCCTATTCTGTTAAGTATAGGTCAGTAATACTAACTTGTGAAAGATAATACCTTTTATGTCTCCCGTTGCTTCTTCTCATTTATTTTTTTTATTCATTTTACATCCTGATTATCCCCTCCTCCTGATCACCATTTCCCCCCTGTTCTTTCCCAGTCTCTCCCCTATACACCTCCCCTTATCCTCTGAGAAAGCAGAAGCCCACCTGCTAGATAACATCCAACTCTGGCACATCAAGTCACTGCAGGATTAGGCACATCCTCTCCCTCTGAGTCCAGACAAGGCAGCTCAGGTAGGAAAAGATATTCCCCAGGTAGATAACTGATTTTGGGACAGCCCCAACTCCAATTGTTGGGGACCTGGGTGAAGATCAAGCTACATATCTGCTACATATGTGTGGAGGACCGAGGTCCAGCCCGTGCTTGTCAATGTGAGCTCTTTATCTGAGGACCTCTGACTCATCTTGTTGTAGGCTCTTATCTTTGCAGTTGTCCTTCCTTCTTGGATTCACAGCCTTGTTAATAATGATTTCTATTTTTCAAAAAATTTATTCTACTGTATATTTATAGATGTTTTATCTGCATGTATGTCTGTGTACCACATGTATGCCTAATGCATATATATATATATGCAAAGGACTGTAAGGTTAAAAAAACAATAAAGATAAAATTTCAAAATGAAAGAAAAGAAAAGCTCTGACAAATTATGAGACAAGAAACCTCCAAAGACGCTATTGAGTTCAGTTTTGTTGGCCATCTACTACTGAGCATGTGGCCTACACTTAAGAGTAGTTTGTTTCCCAAGTGAGACTCCTTTGAAGAAAACTATTGTTTACAAGTGGTTATGAGCTGGAAATGGCTTCTGGGTTAGGGGTAAGGCATGTGTCCATTTCTCCTCTCAGCTCTAGGACCCCATCTTTTGCAGACTCATATGCATGATGCCTTAGGCTTTATGAGTTCATATATTCATTGGTCCTGTTGTGATTAGAAGGCCTTGATTTCCTAAGTGTTCTCCATCCACTCTGACTCATAAAATTTTTCCATCTCCTCTTAGAGTGGATTCCCTGGACCTAAGGTGAGAGAGTTGTTGGAGACATACTTTTTAGGGCTGGGTATTTCAAGGTCTCTCACTCTCTGCACAATTCCTGGCCATGGGTCTTTATTTGTTCCCATCTACTGAAGGAGGAAGTTTCTCTGGTAATGGCTGAGCAAGACACTGATCTATGAGTATATCAGAATACCATGAGGAGTCATTTTATTGCTATCTTCCTTTACCAGAACAATAGATTTTGTTTACTTTTTCTAGGACCCTGGGCTACCTAGTCTCATTTTCTTGATCACCCAGACAGAGTTGGTTATAGGGTCTATCTCATGGAGTAGACTTTAATTCAAATCAGATATTGTTTGGCTACTCCAATGAGCTTTGTGCCTCCATTGCATTAGCATATCTTACATGCAGGAAACCATTGTAGATTGAAATATTTGTATCTAAGTTGGTGTTTATGCTTCTCATCTGACAACTTGCAGAGTAACTTCCAATACCAAGAACCCTGCCTGCAGGGATGAAGGCTCTATATAAGCAACAGATTGACTTCTCCACGGTTAATGAAAAATCTAGTTGTTGCAATAGGGCATTGCATTCAGGTTGTGGAGAGCAACCAATAAAAAGCCTTTGCAACAGCCTGGGTTGTTTGGGGATTCCCATGGGACCTCTTAGGCAAACAATTCAATTATATGCAACCTATTTCCTATACTAGACGCTTCATTTGGTGACAAGAGGTATCCAGATGGGGCTCTGTCTCATCATTATTTGGCAATTTCAAATACATTGCTATCATATATGTATACATTATAGGAAGCTTCTTCTGTTCCAAGTTTCCATACAAATGACAGTTGGATTTTAGATGTCCCATCCAGTATTTGCCAATCATTCCCTTTCCCCTCTCCCTTCCTCTTTGTCTTCCCATTCAATTCCCACACAACTCTCTTGTCCATCCATAGGTATATATTTTATTTATTCTTTGGGAAATCTATCTTTGTCCTCTTAGTTACTTATGTTATAACTAATCACTGTGTTTCTATGGATTATAGCTTGTCTGTGATTGACTTAACAGCCAATATTCACATATAAATAAATACGTACTGTAAATGTCTTTCTAGGTATGTGTTAACCCACTCAGGATAATTTTATCTAGTTTTATTTATGTACCTGGAGATTTTTTTTTTTTTTGGTGAAGTAATATTCCTGTGGGCAAATATACATTTTTCATCCATTCTTCTGTTGAGGGACATCTAGGTTGTTTCAAACTTTTGATCATTATAAATAGTTCAACAATAAACATGTTTGAAGAAGTGTCTCTGTGGTAGGTTAGAGAGTCCATTGGATGTATGCCCCAGAGTGGTATAGCTGAATCTTGATGTAGATCAATTCCCATCTTCCTGAGGAACTGCCACATTGATTCCATAGTGGCCATACAAATTTGCAATCCCACTAGCAAAAAGTTAAGTATTCACCTTACTTCACATTCACACCAACATGAGTTGTCACTTGTATTATTGATCTTAGCTATTCTGACAGGTATAAGATGAACTCTCAAAGTAGTTTTGATTTGCATTTTCATGATGGCTAAGGTTGTTGAATATTTCCTTAAGTGTTTCTCAGAGTATTCTTTATTTAGAATTCCATTTTAAAATCTATACTCTGTATTTTAATTGCATTATTTGTTTTCTTGGTGCCCTGTTTTTAGTTCCTTATAGATTTTCAATATTAGCCCTTTATTGAATGTATAGTTAGTAAAATTGTTTTTCCATTATGTATCCTGCAGCTTTGTCCAAATTATGTCCTTTGCCATACAAAATCTTTTCAGTTTCATTAGGTTCCATTTATTAAATTTTGATTTTAGTGCCTGTGGTAGTCATGTTCTATTTAGAAAGTCTTTTCTTGTGCCAATGAGTTCAGATTATTTTCTTTGATCCACTTGGAGTTCAGTTGTATGCAGGGTAAAAAGTGTGGATCTATTTGGACTCTTCACAAACCATACTGTTTGACCAGTACTGTTTGTTAAAGATACTACCTTTTTGTCTAGGGTGCATTTGACTTCTTTATTAAAAAAAAAAAATCAGGTGTCCACAGGTGTATAGATTTATGTCTGAATAGTCATATATATTTTACTGACCAGAATGTCTGTTTTCATGATGATGTCATCCTATTTTAATTACTGTAGCTCTCCATTAAAATTTGAAGTTGGAGATGTTGATAGTTCCAGCAGCTCTTTTATTATTCATAAGTATTTTTTAACTATCCTTGGTATTTGTGTTTTCATATGAAGCTAAAAATTTTTCTGTCAAGATTTTTGAAGAATTGTGCTGGAATTTTGATGGGTATTTCATAGAATGTGTGTGTTACTTCTGGTAGGTTGGTCAATTTTAGCCAATTAATACTTCTGATCCATGAGCATGGGAGATCTTTCAATGATTTCCACTATGATCAAGTAGACTTTATTTAAAGATGCAAGGATGGCTCAGCATATGTAAATATAAAATTGTAATCTACCATATCAATAGATTAAAAGGAAAAAGAAAAACCACAGGATCATGTCATTAGTTGCAGAAAGGTCCTGTGACAAAAATCCAACACTCCTTCATGATAATATTCCTGCAAAGACTGGGAAAATAAAGACATACTTCAACACAATAACGGTAATTTACAGCAATGCCACAGCCAACATCAATATAAATCAAGAGAACCTCAATGCATTTCTATTAATATCAGGAAGAGCACAAGGTTGTCCACTCTTTACTTATCTACTCAATACAGTACTTAAAATCTTAGCTAGAGCAATAGGACAAATGAAGGTGATTAAGGGGGTACAAATAGGAAAGGAAAAAGGAAAAGTATCTTTATTTGCAGATGATATAGCCATATTTATAAGAGACAGTTTTCCTAAAGCCTGATCTCATAGAGACATTTTCTCAACTTAGGTTCCCTCCTCTCAGATGACTACAGCTTGTGTTGACTTAGCATAAAACTAGCAATCATACCATTGGATGTAAATAAAATAAAGAACAGAAAGGATGCTAGGAGATCACTTTCAGGAAACAAGGTATATTCTGCTCTCAAGAAGCTGCCACCAAGTGTGGATATGTCAGAAACTGGATAATCATGGTCTCAGCTCCCTGCACTGAGTCAGAAACACAAGACTGCTGTAATAAGAAATATGAAGGAAAGTTATTTTTATCTATTTACTTTCATTATTTTTGACACACATGTAGGCAGTTTCTGTACTTTTACAATAATATATATTTAAAAATATGTGGACACATCTGATAGATTTAAAAAATTTCTCCCTTAGTAAAACATTATGAGTAAGTTCCTGTCACTCTCTAGTTTGTTATGAAATTGGAGACTATAGGAAGTGTTTCTGTATTACCATGTTACAATTTATTAGCCACTACATTTAAACAATCATGAGTTCAGTCTTTAGAAACTAAAAAGAAACAGACAAATAAAAGTGAAGTTGACATGATAAATATGTAAATGAATAAATAAATAAATTCATTAATTAATGATAAAACATAAAAATGAACACCTTATCTCTTTTTCATAAGCTCTTTTGTTGGACCACCAACTCAGATATGTAGATATTTTTGTGCTTTTATTTAAGGTAGGTGAGAGAGAATACATAAAGCAAGTTGCCTTCAGAAATATTCTGCAATTTGTATTCGTACCAAAAGTTGTGAAAATCCCTGTTCAACTATAGTCTCAAAACTTCAGAGGATGATTATATCAATAATTATGGTATGACTCTTAAGTGTTAATCTTGATTTTAAATTTGTGTTTCAGTTTATGTACTTCTACTTATGAAATAATTATTTCCACTTTCCATATGTTGAATATTATATATTATGTTTGATATATAAAGTCTTTTGGTATGTTGAAAATATTTTCTTTCTTACTGCCTTTTAATTTTATTTATGGTGACAGTTGACATACGTAAAATTAAAATTATATACAGTTTATTTCTTCATGTTTGTAAAATTCCCACACATACCAAAATAGCAGCTATAAGTGAAATTACCTTTAAAATCACTCTTGCTTTCATTCTTCAACATGGAATTCAATTTGGTATTTTTAGGTATGTTTCTAAATCATGGTAAATAATAAAATAATCTATTATGAGTGCATTTTGATATCATTGTTACTATATCTCTTAATACTTAAGTATATCCCAAGCTTTCCCATTTGTTTCACTGGTATGTTTATATTTAATCTTTCTATTGTCCTGTTATTGTTGTGTCTGTAATATATATAAAATGTCTAATGGCATAAATTCATCTTATTTCCTTTCAGAAAAATTTTTTGAAGGTTTGAAAATTATCCATTTGCTTTAGATCAGAGTTGAACTAAATTTACACACCTGGAAAAATGGAAATATTTTTTAATGTAAAATATCCATATTCTGAAAGACAGCTTGTTCCTCTTTTGGATTCTATCTATCTATCTGTCTGTCTGTCTGTCTGTCTGTCTATCTATCTATCTATCTATCCCTCTGTCTGTTTATCTATCTATCTATCTATCTATCTATCTATCTATCTATCTATCATCTATCTATCATACTTTTCATTTAAAATGTGTGTTCTTTTTTCATAGATATTTCATACCTGTGGTTTATTATATTTAATACTTTGAGTATTAATACAAATAAGGTATATATATATATATATTTATCTTATATAGATCTACCTGCTTCTGCATCTCAGGTGCTAGAAGTAAGAGCATGCATCACTACCACCTGGCTTAGTTTGTAAATTATGTATTATTTAGTTGTCCCAGTTTCATATTGCTTGGCACATTGTAGAAAAATATTTCCATGAGGATACAAGGCATCAGTAAACATTGACTTTCTTGTCCCTGAAAAGGCATTTTTCCTTGGCATCTTCTTTTTGCCCAAAATATTAATATTTTGTCATTACAAGTCAGATTTTATTTTATTTATATTTGCCTGGCTCATCTTTTTCTACTCTTATGCTTTTAATATTTCTGAATCACTTGCTTTTAGATCTGCTTCTTATAATAGATGTGTCTGTAGTTTTTTCATAGTCTTTCAGTTATTACAGTGAAGAAAGATGACATATGGATTATTTTCTTCATAGATGAACAGCTTCCTGAGAAAAAGTGAATACTTGTGAGATCTGTGGAGGTAAAAAACAGATATGTATAGTTTAGTAATAAGTTTGAAAGCTATTTTAGTTTAATATCTAGTGAACCATTTCTTTCACTAATTTACTCATTTTAGGAGAGCTTTCTTCCTTGTTTTACACAGATTTGCTTATTTTCCAATGGCACTTCTTTAGGAGGGGCAACTGTATCTAAGTTATCCATCTTTTATTCAGTTATTTTACATATATTCTTTTATGTTCTAATCCCATTTACTCTGCATCATTGAGAAACTACAGTTAGATTTAAAACATATACAACCTACTAGACATTATCTATGGAGCTATTGCATACTTCCCTCCTTGAAACTGCTCTGGAAATTGTATGAGCCACCATATCTGATCGTGTGTTGTATCTTTAATACTTAGAATGTCACTATCATTGCTTATACCCTTTTAGTAGAAAAACGTATAAAATCTTACTTTGTCTTCATGTCATCATTTTGAGCTTATAAATGAATTTTACTTAATTTTTAAATTATTGGTCTTTTTTATCTTGTGCTATAATTCTAATGCCCTGATTATACAACTATAGCCAACTCTTTACTGTGCATACATACATAATCTAGTCGTGATGGCAAAAATACCTATAAAATCTCAACATCATGGCTTCTTAAAAAAAAAAAGAGTTGAATAATTCCAACAACAGTTGGCATCCTGAGATAAATGAAGAATGTTGATAAGGTCCCACCCATGAATGAAGAAACTAAAAGCTACCTAGGGAGTAATAATTAGTTTTCTCAAGGAATGAGCACTTTTATTGATTGTACAATAGTGATTGTCCAGGCTTATAGACTCAGCATAGTATATTTATATATTGATTTGTTTATTCTTGTGTGTAACCACAATAACTAAAGAAGAGAAGGCTGTGAATTTGGAAGAGAAAGAGGGTCTGACATAGAATGGGAATAAAGGAGAAGAATATAGGGAGAATTAAGTGCAATTACATTTTAATTAAGTAAAAATTAAGTAAAAAAACATAGAATATCATCATGAACACATCAATTGCAGAGAAGAATCCATATCATAAACAAAGTGGTTACTGAAAGGAATTTAAAAATGCTCTGCAGTTTCTTTTAGTGTTTTATTTTGAACATATGGTAGTTTGAATGATAAATAAACCCATTGTGTTAGGTATTTGAATATTTGGTCCCTGATTGGTAGCACTGTTTGGGTAGAGAAAGTGAATATGGCCTAGCTGGATAAAGTTTGCCTTTGGGGACAGGTTTTGAGAATAAAAAGTCTCTCATACAAATCCTCCTAGTTTGTTCTCTCTGCTTCATGCTCACAGTTCAATGTGTAAGTTCTGAACTTCTGCTCCAGCCTCCGAGGCTGATGTCTGCTCTTAAGTTTCCACACCACGATGGGTTCTTAGCCCTCTGGAATTTTTAGTCCAAATAAACTCTTCTAAATATTGCATTGCTTGTGGTGTTTTATCACGGCAATAGCAATGTAACTAGTACTCATTCCTCTAAGTATATGTACTCAACAGATGAAGGTTAAAGCCTCTGGAAAGAAATATTTTTGTGGTTATGCCACTAACATTCTGTAATTAAGTTAATTCATTTTTGTATTTTAACAGTGGACTTTTTAATTTAGTTTCGTTTTATGTTTATATAAAATATTTATATTGTTCCAAAGTCAAGTAAAAAACAATGTACCTTCTCTTTCTATCCTTACTACTCTGTTTCCTCTTTTTATTAGTAAACATTTTTCTGCCATGAAAACATTATTCATTTTTATTATCATTTATTAACTGTACAAAATAATGAGTTCCATTATGATATTTCATATGTATGTAATATACCTTGATAATCTTCTGTCCCTCTTCCCTATCCTGTTTTCTTCTATTGCTCCCTTTACTTTACCTCCAAGTCCTCGTTCTCTCAATTATTATTTCTGTTACTTGTTCTATTCTCTTTTTTGTTTAAATAACATTGTTACTGTATACATTCATATAAATAGATAAATAATCCTGTTGTGTCCAGTTAGTCTTAGTTGCATATGTTTTTGGTGCAGACCACTCAGTTTTAGATACCTAGTTAGGGAGCTTGTCTTTGAAGAAAACTGAGTCTCCTATCTCAGCAGTCACTAATTATCTATAACATTTCAGCTAGGCATCAGATGTGAAATTTCCCCATTCAAATTGGCGTGTCAACTGCTGTTATTACTCATGTCTTGTTTAGGCAGCCATATTATTGAATTTCCATAGATATAACTTCCCTGTTATATATAGAAGACACAATTTTGTAGCAGATTTCCTGGTCCTCTGACTTTTAAAATCTTTGTATTTCCTTCTGTGATATTTCCCAACTGTTAGGTGTAGAAATTGTGTTGCAGATGTATCAGCTGGGTTTGGTCACTCTATGATCACTTGTTCTTTTCATTTTGACCACTTGTGATTTTCTGTAACAGCCTCCATCTACTGTAACAAGAAGCTTTGTTGATGAGGGGTAAGAGTTACACTTACCATAGGTTAAAGGAAAACATGCAGAATGCAGCTCGAATTATACTGGTTTAGGAAATTGTCAGTAGTTGGTTCTTCTCTAGATTCTGTAGCCTCACCGGTGAGTCATGGGTTTTTGGCTAGTTTTATATCATCAGATATGAATTTCCTTCTTTCTATAGGTCCTCAGTCTGATCAGAAAGTTATTAGTTACTCTCAAGATATAAATGCTACTGCTGCAACATCAGGGATATCTTGCCACTGTGTTTCATAGGCATCCTAGACAGTTACTGGGCTCCCTTTTCAACTTGCAAAGATACTATCAGAACTAGTACTTGGGAGACTTCCACGTTTGTCTGTGTCTGAAGTGTGTGTTGTATTCAGAAGGAAAAACTTATCCTCAAGTTCTGGGAGGCAAACAAAGGCAATGCTAATGTCTTATATTGTTTGAGAAGTCTTTCAGGCTCCCTTACCCAGCAGTTGGAAAGGAAGTGTCTACTGGTACTAGGTTTTTGTTTGTTCGTTTTTGTTTTGTTTTGTTTTTTTAGAATTTCATATGTACTTGTAATATGTGTTGCTGAAATCCATGCTTCATTCCCTCTTTTCCATTTCCTTCCCTCTCTGTTATTTCCATTTTCAATTCCAAATTCATGTCTTCTCTTTCTTGCTTTATCTTTTTATCATTGTTTTAATTTTACTGGCTATTTTATTTATTTACATTTCAAATGTTCTCCCCTTTTCTCAGTTTCTGCTCCAGAAACCCTGTATCACATCCTCCCTCTCCCTGCTTCTATGAGGGTACTCACCCAAACACCCACCCACCTACTCCTGCCTTCCTGCCCTGACATTCCCCTACACTTTGGGCATCAAGCCTTCCCAGGACCAAGGGCTTCTTCTCCCACTGATGCTCGACAAGGTCATCTTTTTCTACATATGAGAGTAGAGCCATGGGTCCCTCCATGTATACTCTTTGGTTGGTGGTTTAGTCTCTGAGAGTTCTGGGGGGTCTGGTTGGTTGATACTGTTCTTCTCTCTGGAACTTCAGCTCCTTGAGTTTCTTTCTCTAACTTCTCAATTGGGGACCCTGTGCTCTGCTTAGTACTTCCTGTGTGTACACAGTGTAAGGCCATTTAAAGGAGCCTGAATAGTCTCAGGGACTGCATCCTTCAAGAAAACTTACTTTTCCTCCCCGAGTGGCCACCAATTATAAGCCTCAAGGACCACTGAAGAAGAGGAGCTTTTAAGAGCTTTTAAGCTTTTAAGAGCCAGAAATACTCAAGCTTTGTAGCTAAACATTTGACAGATTTGACAGGTCAGAAGCACACGTGAAGTCACTACATTCACAAGAGCTGCATAAAGTAAGCATTAAAAAATTATTTTGTTATCAATTATCAGTTCATTTTTGCTGCAAAAGCATTTTAACATTTTCAGTTTTATAGTGTGCATTTTAAAAATATAAGCAAGTGTATAGATATAGGTATTCATAATTCTGAACCATTCTCACTTTCTTATATAAACTTAGCATAGTGTAACATAATGTTCTCACTTTCACATTGTTTTACAAAACGTTCTATTCTGAAATCATGCCAGAGTACTATATACAGCTTTGCTTTCATTCCTTTCCTGTGGCTTCCAAATGTAAATGTTACCTATTATTCAACCCCTTCTCAACATGTGAGATGTTCTCACTCTTTACATCACTTTTGACATCTATCATTTTACATTTCTTGACACTGTATCTTTGGATAGAGCTCTAGAGTTAGGATTTTTGAGTAAATGGTGACAAACATATTTCCTCTCCATGAAAAAATATATGATTTTGCATTCCACTAACCATATATGAAGTTCTACTTCCTATAGTCTCATGGTAGAATGTTTTTGTCAGCTGCCAATAAGATGTATAAGAAATATCAGCATTTGTGAAGACTCAATTTTTTTCAAAGTATAAATCTAATTTGCATTTTCTATTGCTTCAGATGCTTGCATATTTGCACTTTTCAGTGAACCATGATATCTCTTCTCTTTCTACAGTTCTTTTTAGCAAAGGAGCCCTTTAAGAATGCAAAAATCTGACCATGTATCTGTTCTTTGTTGTAGCTAGAAAGTATTTATAAATTACAGAGAACCAAAAGAACATTGGTTATGTGGAATGAAAAGCTAGCTAGTATTATGAGAGATTTTGATCTGTATCTTATCATTATAAAATTAAAATTTTGACTAGATTGCACAAAATTCTATCTTTAAAAGATTGGTCTTATTGCATGCTGACACTGGATGTTGACAATCAACCCCTAGAATTGAGAAAATGGTAGGATCAGAGGCTGTCTAAATATGTTTGTCATAGGAAATTGAAATTGACTGTCAACTTCATAATATGCATTTTTCAAAAAAATTTCTTGTTAGTCAAGAGAGTATTTTTTTTTTGTAGGCATTTTTCTTTGAATGGGTCTATAGAAGCAACATATGATAGCATTTACAGAAGATTCACTATTTAATTCCCCAGCAAACCTTATAATATCATTAAAATAGTCACAGCATTATTTGACTCCTTATATTTCTTTAGTGGGAGAATTTCCTTCTTAAATGTATTTTTTTTCTAATCCACATGCTTATTAAAGAGTTTAAGTTTCTATTAATTTTCTTTTAAACAAAGAATATCCTATTTTAAATTTTCTTGTTTTCCTATAGTAAATCTTTTTTTTTTTTTAAATTATAGTCCTTCTCAAATGCTTGCTTTGCTTTCTCCCTTTGTTGCTTCTGATGCAGTACAAACTTCAATTGAACTTGGGTGGTCTTAAGTCATTTTATCTCAGTTTTAAAGTGAGGCCCATTCATCTCAGCTTAGTGTAATGCTGACTGAAAGTGGAGGAGATTCTCCTTGCATTTTTAATTTGTAACAGTGATGTGCCATTTAAATGATTTTGATCTCTTATTGCAGTAGTTATCTAGTACACACAAATAAGATTGAAAATAGGATATAATTAATAAAGACACACATGAAGAGAACTGAAATTGTTCATCCTATGAATTGGGATAATGAACTTGACCATTTTCTGTGAGAAACATTTTAATGCCTTTCCTTAACTTATGCCCCTGCCTTATAGAAAGTAATAAATAATAATAAATAGTAATAAATAGTTTTCAGTAATAAATAGTTTTACTGAAATGCTTGAAAGAATGAACTGTGTTATTTAAGACTGAATTGAGCTTTTTCCAAGAATTATCATGCAAATATTTTCCAAACATTTCTCATTGGTAATATACTTTATGAGATGACTTCTAAAATAAGAATATTCAAGTATAAAGGTGTTAAATTTTATTGATGAATAAATCTATCATATACCTAAAACCCTCAAATGATAATACTGGATTCTGCTTGCCACCTGTTATTTTTCTTTCTGATTTGTGTTTAAAATTTATTCCCACTCAAAAACCTCCCCTGAACATGCCTCATGTAAACCAAATTCCTGTATTATAAATTCATATCCTCTGTAATATTCCTTAATTGTATTCATAGTTTATAATTGTCTGTTGATTGTTTATTGTCTGTGTTTCTCATTATTTTCCCAAAATTTAATGCCAACATATTTAAAATGTTTTCTTCACTTTTTTAATTTCCATTCTAAGGCCCAATGTGTCAAAATTTCTTTGTTGTCAAAAATGTACTGTTTGAAAATGGGCAAATATACACTAGAAAATTTACATAGTACCTACAAATAAACTTAGGTCTTACAAAAAAGAACCTAAAAATGTTTGAAGTAGAAGGATTGAATTTGGCTCAGTAGGATGAGTTTAAATAGTGGCTAGAACACTGGAGTTGGAATGAAGAATAGTGCTTCATATGACTACTAAATAACTTTGTGACTTTAATAAAAATTGCTTTCTATGATTTGAGAATTCTGAATTTATCAAGTGATTTAGAAATTAAATATTGAAATTTCCTTTCAGTTTACTTATCATTGATTTTTCTAATTCTGTTTCCTTATCTCTGCAATGGGTATAATAATACTAGTTACCTCATGGAATTTAGAGCACTTATTATTACTATTTATTATTATTTTGGTGAGCAATCATGATCATTTATTAGAAGGGTTTAGAAAATGCATTGCTGTATTTTTCTGTTTGCCATTGAGATCTTTACTATTCTGCAGCTAGAACCAGTAATGTTCTCCCAATTCCACACCTTTGGAACTATAAGCTCTTTGAATGTAAGGCATAATATATGTCTGATGTGGTTTGAATGTATGGCTAGTATGTGTCTGACACTATCCAAAAGACTCATGGAGTATACCTCTAAGAAGGTATATATATAGTCATGGTTCATGACTGTTGTCTTTGCTCAGCATCATTAGATGGCTTTCTGACCTCTTAGCTTTCAGGATTCTTTCACTATCCTCACTCAAGGTCAGCTGCCTGTAAAACCCATGGACCACTTCTTTTCCCACTTCACTGTACCACTGTGTCTTTACCTACTCTGCTAACTTAGCCTGTCTCATAGACCAGGATCCTCTGCAAGGAAGCAGTTTTCCTCCTCTCTCTCTCCTCCTGCTGCTCCTCTCTCACCCCACCTCTGTGAGGCTTTTGATCATTTAGACACAATGGTTGGATCTTAAACTAAAGGTTTTCTGATATTTCATTTAGTGTTGGCTACTACTAGGCATTTTGTGGCATGTGGGTGTTCTAAGTTTGGCAAAACCATCTTAACAATACATCATCTAGCAAACTTACTGGATATAGACATGAGAACATGATTTTGGCACAATTTCTAAGATAGTACACTAAGACAGAAAAAAAAAATCTAACTATCTTCTGGTCATTCTTCAGAATAGCACTGTCCTCTAACTGAAAATCTTCAAGGAAGAGGTTGAGGAAGGTGGATAGTCACCAGTATGCAAATGGAATCGTCCCTTGTCTTATAGAAGAAGGTTCAAGCTAAAGCAGGACATATGTTTTTGTCATCTGACTCAGGAAGCTTCAATGGTGTACACCAACAAAGTTAGTGTAAAAATAAAGAGCCAGAATCCTTTTTTAAAGAATTAACATAATTAGTGTTAATAATAATTAATAATCCTAATTATTATGAATAATCCTTTACCCAAGACAAAACTTGTTCATCAACCTGATGCATGAAGCAATTGTATGCTTGTATGCAAATTGACTGTGTGTATCAGTGTAAGCTGTGAGTGTGTGGAGAAGAAATAAACACATGTAGCCATAGAGAAGCCATTTTATTGAACCCTTATGACCAAAATTCTGAATGAAAACAAGATGAAAACTCTTTAAATGGAGTTTCCCAATTGAGCTATCACAGCTGAATCTCGGGCTTGAATTAGTTTTGACATCTGATACTTACTTTCCTAGTGACTTTGCATAAATCATGAACCACTGGTGCTTTGTTTTTACCTGATATATAAATCTGAGCTTTGCACAGACCCCAGAGACCTCATGGGTGTGCTGTGAAGAGAAATGAAGTAACACTTCTGAACTCAAAGGGGAGCTAAAAGAGGCCAAAGAGGGTGATACTGTTTCTCAGAGGAAGCTGGAAACCCAGGAGGGCCGTGAGAGGAGCTCTTCACCTTTGTAGTGATAGTTTGACTTCTGTCTGTGTATATCCACATCTCTGTCTGTCTCTCTCCAAGTGTTTTCTCATTTTAGCTCTCCCTGTTCTGCTTAGAGAACATATTAAATGAGATAACTCCATTGGTTTTCTTCCTTTTACCTTTTTCATTAAGCTGCTTCTCCTAAATAGTCATGCATCCTTTCATAACTCCAACATCATAGAAATTACCTAGAAAAACTGTAAAAAGCAATAACTTAATTGTATGACTGAATAATGAATTTTTAGGATGTAACTGAATGGATATAATAGCATTACATATGCATAAAAAATAAGTCTAGACCTCTTTAGTTTCAATATGGTCTTTATCATTGGCCTAATTTACAATAGTGATTTTATAATCTGTGTATTGTGGCAGTTTCCATCTTACCATCTGGTATAAATATGCTTATAGAACATGTTATAGAACATGGTCAGTGGCTATGAAATTGTCTTTTTTGGCTATGTTTAAATTTAGTTTCTCCTATTAATGTAGCAAATTTTTCTCTACATGGTTCAGTGTTGGATATAGTCGAGTGTTTATCTATAAAGTACTATTTTTACAGATAGAAGAACAAAAACTTGTAGAGTTGAATATCTGTTTCCTTGGTTCTTCTTGGTGATCTTACTTACTGAAATATCTAAGTGAGTTTAAAATTCTTAGTTCTTCAAAGGACAGGCAAAACAGTATGGAGAGTGTTCTTGGGCCAGAAACCATCAAAAGTAAGTTTATCCATACTAAGTGTATAAACAGCAAGGAGAATGTTGCTACCTTTATCTGAGTTCTGTCAATGACAAGGATCATCCCCCATGATGATTCCACTCAATTCTATACATAAAAACCTTCTTCTCTGTGCCAAGAACCATCTGAGGGGCATTGATGGGGAGATTTAAAGGAAGTTGGCAAATTGAAAATACAAACCTAAGTTGAAAAAACCTCTGGATTTCTTAAACAAATTATGACTTGGAAGGATCAGGCCTTGGAATTTGAATGACAAGTGCTGGAATAGAGTGTAAGAGAAATAAAATTACCTGTGAATTGGAACTGTCTGGGACTTCCTTACAAATTCAAATGGACTGGGTGTGGATTATAGGATAGAGAATATGGTTTACAAAGAAAACGAGTATTGGGTTGTTTAGCTTGGTCTTGCTCACCAGTCTGATGGAGACTTATGGGACCCTACATCATTGTGCCTTCCTTTGGAAACCTTTGGGGCTCCCAAAACTAACCAGCTTGGAAACCTGGCCAAACACCCATTGAGTTGGATCTGCCCATCATCCCAGCTGAGTCTGAGTAGGACACAGCCTTCGAGTGGGATCTTCCTGAGGCACAGTCACAGAAGTAGCGTACTTTGATCTCCATTGTCTGGCCTATGGCTGATCCCACCTTCCTGAGAACTTCTGATACTATCAGTATTATCCAGCCAACACCAGGGAAAATCAGATGTCTAGAGGGCAGATAAGAAACATAATCAACAAGACCTAGTGCAATATGGCAGATCAGAGCCCAGATCCTCCTACAAAAAACCATAGATATTCTAATGAAGCTGAAGCACAAGAAAAGGATCTTGAATTCAATCTTAAAATGTGATAGAGAGCTTTAAGAAAGACAGGAACAAATCCTTTAAGGAAAATGTGTTCAACCAGGTAGAGGCATTAAAAGAGTGAAGCAATAGTATGGTCACGATATGGGGGAAGGAAACAGGAGTGAAGTGCTGAGGGCAGCAGAAAGGATTAAAACAGGCAACCTCAGAAGGTAGGAGGTGAGGGGACCCTCCTGAATGTACCAGAGACCTGGGAGGTGGGAGACACTCTCAGGATTCAAAGGGAGGGAACTTAGATGAAATTCCCTACAGTGGGGAGGGGGGACTTGTAGAGTCAACTTCCAGTAGAAAGACAGGGCATCATCTGTGGGAATTGGTTTGGATCCCACAATTCTGACCCCAGAATTGTTCTGATCTGAAAGAACTGCAGGAACAAAAATGGAGAAGAGAATGAGGGAAAGGTGGTCCAGTGAAGGCCTAAATTGGGATCCAGCTCAGGGAGAGGCCCCAAGTCACTGATGCTATGGTATGCTTACAAACAGAGCCTATCATGACTGCCCTCTGAAAGGTGCAACAAGCAGCAGAAAGAGTCAGATGCAGATATTTACACCCCACCAATGGACAGAAACTGGTGACCCCTGTGATTGAATTAGGGAAAAGGTTATAAGAAGCTGAGGAGGAGGAAGACCCTACAGGAAGACCAGCAGTCTCAACTAACCTGGCCTCCCGGGATCTCTCTCAGACACTGAGCCACCAATTGGACAGCATACAATCAGTTTATATGAGGCCCCCAATGCATATACAGCTAAGGACTGCCAGATCATGGACTTAGTCAAAGAAGATGCACCTAACCCTCGAGGGACTTGAGGCCCCAGGGTCAGTGGGAAGTCTGGTGGGGTGGGGTGTGGAGGTGGGGGGCATCCACTTGGAGATGAGGAGGGGAGGAAAGTATCGGATGTGGAACAGTCAGAGGATGGACTAAGAGGGGATAAAGTCTGGACTGTAAAAAAAGATTAAAGAAAAAATAATAGCCAGGCTAGATGGTGTATGCCTTTTTATATCCTAGCACTTAGGAGGCAGAAACAGGTGAATCTTCTTAGTTCAAGGCCAGCTTGATATACAGAGCAGGTTCCAGATCAGATGAAGCTATGTAGAATAGACCTTGTCTCAAATTATAAACTAAAATAACAATAAAAGAATACTTCAATGTTTGGTTAGTCAAACAAACAAAAAAAGAATTTCACCCAATTTCTCATCTGAGAATCTAATAGATAGAAGAGCCGGGCAGAGATATTGCAGACCCTAAGAGACCACAGATATCAGTCCAGACAACTAAACCCAGACAACTTTCAATCACTAAAGATGGAAAACCAAGATTTTCCATGACAAAACCAAATTGAAACAATACCTTTCCACTAACCTAGCTATACATAGGAAAACTAGAAATTGGAGAGTTCTCATACCAACTAATTAAAAGTACATCTGAAGGCTCTAGAGAAAAAGAAACAAATACACCCAGGAAGAGGAGACAGAAGGAAATAATCAAACACAGGGTTTAAATCAATCAATTTTCAGAAACAAAGAGAACAATACAAAGAATCAATGTCACCAAGTGATGATTCTTTGAGAAAATCAACAAGACAGACAAATCCTTAGCCAAACTAACTAACTAAAAGGGCAGCCAGACAGTACCCAGATTAACAAAATCAAAAAATGAAACGATAGACATAACAATAAACACTGAGAAAATTCAATGAACCATTTGGTCAGATTTCAAAAGCCTGTATTCCACAAAATTGGAAAATCTAAATGAAATGTATGATTTTCTAGACAGATACCAATTACCAAAACTAAATCAGGATTAGGTAAACTATCTGAATAGTCCTATAACCCCTAAGGAAATAGAAATAGGCATTAAAAATCTTATAACCAAAAAGAAAAAAAAAAGAGCTTCAGCCAAATGGTTTTAGTACAGAATTCTACCAGACTTTCAAATAAGAGCTGATGAAAATACCCCTCAAAACTATTGCAGAAAGTAGAAACAGAAGCAACACTGCCAAACTTATTCCATGAGCCCACAGTTACTCTGATACTTAAACCACACAAAGACTCAACAAGGAATTCCAGACCAATTTCCCTTATGAGCATTGATGTAAAATACTCAGTATAATACTAGAAAAATTAATCCAAGAACAGATCAAAGTTGTCATGCATCATGATCAAGTAGGCTTTATCCCAGGGCTGTAGGTGTGGTTCATATATGAAAAATCTATCAACATAAATTCATAATATAAACATACTGAAAGATAAAAGCACATGTGATCATTTCACTAGATGCTGAAAAGCATTTGACAAAATTCAACACCCCTTCATGTTAAAAGTCTTGGAGAGATCAGGGGTACAAGGCACATACCTAAACAAAAATAAGAGGTAATATGCCGCAAGCCAATAGACAATATTAAATTAAATGGAGAGAAACCTAAAGCATTAAACCACTAAAGTTGGGGAGGAGACAAAGCTGTCAACTCTTCCTATACTTCTTTATATAGTACTTGAAGTACTAGCTAGAAGGAGGATAAGAGGATACAAATTGGAAAGGAAGGAATCAAAGTAACACTATTTGCTGATAATATGATATAACATAAGTGATCCCAAAAGTTCTACCAGTTGATAAATACCTTCACCAAAGTGGCTGGATTACAAAATTAACTCAGAAATCAGTAACCCTCCTCTATACAAGCCATAAATAGGCTATAAAAGAAGTTAGAGAAACAGTGTCCTTCATTAAAGCCACAGTGATATAAAATACTTTGATGTAACTCTAACCAAGCAAGTGAAGAAGACCTGTATGACAAGAAGTTCAAGTCATTGAAGAAAGAAATAGAGGAAGATATGAGAAGACTGAAAGATCTCCATTGCTCATGCATCAGTAGGATTAACATAGTGAAAAACGGCCATATTACCAAAAGCAATCTACAGATTCAATGCAATCACCATCAAATAGCAACACAATTCTAGACAAGATTTTGACAGATAAAAGTCTCAACTTCACATGGAAAACAAAACAAAATCAAACAAAACAAACAACAAACCAGGATAGCAAAAAACAATCCTGAACAAAACAAAAAAAAATGAATGGAGGTATCACCATCTTTGATCTAAAGCTATACTACCAGAGCAATAGTAGCACAAGTGTGCATTGTAATAGAAAACAGATAGGTGTATCATTGGAATAGAATCTGACCCACAAGTTAAAACCCACATTCATAAGACATTTGCATGTTGAATAAAAGAAAGCCAAATATCATACAATGAAACAGGGAGTGAAATCGAATATCTTTCACTAAATGGTGCTTGTCTAAAAATTCTTGTGAACTTCTGCATAGTACAATGATTAATTGCAATTGATCCATAATTTATCACTCCGGTTAAGAAACACACAAAGTGTCCAAAAGTGGTCAATCACAGCCTTAACGCGCTCAACATGTAAAACTTCCAGAACACTCGAAATCGTTCATCAACCCCCCTAGCCTAAAGGCAAAAATCTAGTACGCGAACACGCCACGTCTCGCGAATCGACTTTGGCCTCCCACCCAAACCTCCGCAAACCCGACCAATCATATACCCCTTACTCTCCCTCGAATAACCGACATTGTACACACTCTATGGTAACTCAGACTCCTAATAACATAACCAAATGGCCCAGAGCAACACACTTGATAAATGAGAGTCCGACACTCACAAACTCAATGAAGCTGAAAAGCTTTCGTAACAGACGAAAGGACACTGCTCCCGAATACGAGAAATAAAGAAAAACCTGGCAGATAAAGATTAACTAAACACTAACTAAGATCATCCAAACAGAGGGTTCATATCTAAATTTATTTTACACAAAATCATGTAACACCAATACCACTCCCAACCAAAACCCCTCACAAACCATCCCCCAACCCCCGTCAACCCCACCCCCCCCTCTCCACCCCACACCGCACGTCCCACCCACCCCCCTATTACAACTACACATTAATAAAAAATGCAGAGTCCCCCCCCGCCCCACATCACAGCTACACACACGAGCTCCCCCCCCCCCCCCCCCCCCCCCCTACCTACACCGAGATTTCTCAACTGAGGAAATCCCAATCCCGAACCAAAATATCATCCTGCATCTTATAGTCAGTTTCGTGTGTCATCATCTTTAGTCAATCTGAGGGAAATGACCCGAGAGGTTACCTTTCACCTGTAATTGCTTTTTAGTTATTCCATTTATACATAGGCACTAGGGCATGTTTATTTTGGCATGGTCTCTTCCGAGTCGAATTTTTAGTGGAATTGTCTTTTTAGCTACTCATTGCTCGGGGGGTTTAGCTTGCATTCGTGGAATGCCACTGATAGTGTTTATGCTTTTAGGGCAAGGGGTCGCACGTTAGGGGTATTTGGGTCGTACGGATGTGTTCCCATGCGATGACGGCTCCTGGTGCTGGGTGAGCGAGGTGGGGGGATGTTTGTGTCGAGGGGTTGATGAGGGGGGGAGGTTTGGCGGGGTTCCGCAGACGGTGTAGCCCTCTTCCCATCTCATCTAGTGGAGTGCTAAACTTAGTATAACGTAGATTATGGGGTTTAGAATGGGGTTATTGCTAGGTGATTGGTGGGGGTTGTCGGTCAAGGCGTTCTTTGGGGAGGGGGTGCATAATCCTGATTTTTTTGTCTGGATGATTTTCAGCAATTGTTGTTAGACTCTCAGTATGTCACAGCAGCGAATACCACCCTTGGCCACTCATTATCTTCGCGTAAACTATACCATTGCCAGTGGTGGGCAGGGAATGCGCCATTTCGTTGCATTAGTATAACTTGAGACTGCGGGATGTATTTTGTGGGAAAAAACCCGGGGGGCAGCGCAGCAGGCCCCAGGCCTACAAGGGCAGCGGCGGGACCTGTGCGGTGGACCTCCAGGCAGCCTGTCCTCTCATTACCCGGGAGGTCCTGTTCCCTTGGGCGGGAGCTTCTGTGGCGGCCGGCCTTGCAGGCCCCATGACACAAGGAAGTCTTTTTAACCCCAAACATCCAAACAATACCATTCTTCATTATCCCATGTAACATTCATACCCCCCCCCCCACTTTCCTCCATTGCCAACCGAAATTTTGTCTCAACAACCCCCCCCATCCCATTTTCCCATCAACCAAGTATCATCCTCTGCCATCAATCTAATGTAAATCTCTAGGGCCTGAGGCTGTAGTCACACCCTCTACCCGTTTTACGATGGAAGGGCATGTAATGGCCTACGTGACTGACAATGTAGGTACCTCTATGGAGAAATGGATGCATATTAGGTCCCTGAGTTCTTGGAATGTAGCCGAACTCCTGCAGTTTCTCCCTTTGGGGACTCGGAGTGCTATGGCCCATGTCACATCCAAGAACACTTATCCCCATACCGATTCCCACAGTATTTGGCAGTCCTTCCGATTCCAGTCCCTACTTTTTGTCATGTGAATCTTAGAGGTGCTAAGCCCTATTTTCACATGACTATATTATTCTATCAGCTCTCTACCATCTATTTGAGTCCCATTCTGTCTAATTTTCATCTTTCAATCTCACTATCACTGTCTTTTTGTGTTAGCTATATATGGTTCGATAATGGAGAATAATGGGTTATGAGGAAAATATGCATAAGTAGATGCGTGTGAAGGGCTTTGTCTCACAAATATGAGGAACTGTGAATTTCATTGCGTACAGCCCAATAGTAAGAGTCTGGCATAGTAGAAAATGCTTTGAAAACCTCAGTTCTGGGAACCCGCCAGCAGGACCACATGAACACCACCCCCATCAACTACACAAAGACTACTGAGCTCATAGCTCGCAACGCTTACACAATGAGTTGCCTTCGTTTTCTGGAGTCATCTGACACTGCCTCTGATATATCGATGGAATATGGCACATGCATGCTCAACACGTTCCCTGAATAACCACTACGTGACCTAAGTAAGAGAAATCCATGAAAGACACCGTTGTCTCGACTGAGGAGGGGCATCCGACAATCCTAATATGAGAACCGGGACCACACAGAAGAACGCATATTCCTCTCAGATCCTTCTAGAACCATGATGACGTGTACTACGTTTAAAATAACTGCATGAGCTCTAGGAGGGGAGACACAGAAAAACTGAGTCAATGGGTTTTTCATTTTCACATTACATGCGAGACCAACACTGAATGCCGGGCATCATGCTAAAAAGCTTCCCAGACGATCTCATGACATAATCAGATGTTGGAGTCTTGAACTCAGTATTTAAACTACTTTTAGTTGGGCTTTGTGGTTACTTAAATGAATGGAGAAAGCGAGTATCTTGAAGTGTAGGTTCGTTTTATATGATGAAACGTACACCAACGAGCACAGTTCAACGTATTATCCTAGAAAAAAAACGTAATTGGGCCTGGCTTACAAACAGATTCCGAGTTTCCGTCATTATCATCAGTGTGTTTGAAGCCCAGTCAGGCAAACAAAATAAAAAGAAATCTGTCTAGGCCCGCATGGATGACATCGACTCATAACAGGAGAAGAGCTGAGAGTGCTTAGCACTACTATTCCACATTCCATCTGAGCCAGAGGTCCTTACTAGTCCACAGCCTATATTATGAGTTCCAGGCAGCTAAGATGGTTCTAGGTCTTGTAGAGAAGTTCCTACACTCCCTCAGTGACACACTAGATCCTACGCAATCCCACCAACCTCACTCACGTCTCTGTGTCCCCATAGTGCCACTCCCTGCCTAAACATGGTCACTATAGCCCTATACAAACCGAACTCACGCCAAGAAAGTGCGCATATCACTCCATTAAGAAATGTTTCTACGGTACTAGTTATGGGACTGCCATTCCATATGCCTCGCTCTTGTTGTATTAAACATCTAATCGTTGTAAGTTTTATTCCTGGTCATACCCCTTTGTGTGTGTGTGTGCCCCATCGACGCGCATGTCCTCGTCCATGAGAATAGGAGTATATAGCTCCTAGTAGCTTGTACGTGGCACAGCTATCACAAAAAATCCTTAACCTATCTCACTTACAATATTTGCACATACTTTTGCTTGACTATACCCAGTCTTTAGATTTTGTCGCAAGTCAGTGGGCGCGCATCAAGGGTTAGAACCCAATGTTATCAGTCTTCTGGGAAACTCACCTGTACAGTGTTGTGTGTGCAACTCCCTGTAAAAAGATACCTGTAGCACTTGTATCCCCATAAACCACCCTACCCATCCTACGCAAACCTCCTCGAGACTCCTTTCCTGTGCTAAAAACTCTCATTTCCACTCAAGTATGTTAGGGTGAAAGCCTACCTCGTAACAACAATCAGCATGTAGAGCCTGCAGGTCATGTGTACAGTATAGGTGTGTGTGTCAACACCCAAAAATGACTTAAGACAAAAAGACGAAGGAGGCCTGCCTAGTGTAGGTTTCCTTCTTCTTTTTACAATGCCTGTTCAGACTTCTCTTAAATACTATTACTTGTTCATTGTGCACATCATCACTAGGGGGGAGCAGCGTCTCTCTGTTCACTGTCTTGATTTTTGATTCCTTTGTACAAAGCTACCGCCCCAGTCAATCAGATTGCCTTCTCACCCACCTTGGGTCTCAGTTCCTGCATGGTCTCACAATATTACTAATCATTGCCAAAACCGACAGCTTCCCCAGCAAGAGTTAGACCCAGTTGTGATGACTAAAAAGGTAGACCCTACTAGTCCCCCCCCATTAACACTCGAGGATCTCCCCGCCCCGTAGTACCTGTGTGTGTGTCTCCATTAATCATTATTCAAGGCAAATAAGAATATCAGGAGGAACCGGAATATCTTTTGTTCCCAGAATTCTGGGTAAATTATTATACGCTGCTTTTATTTCTGTAGATTAAAAGTATGGTGATTCCCGTTTCACATTACATTAGAAACTATGTCTATGGCGCGATTATTAGATTCTGCAATCTGATAGCAACATAACGTAACCACTCACGTCCAACTTATAACTCTTGTATCACATATCTGACCCCAATATAACTGTCATTCATCCATCATCTCGCTAATCTTCCCTACACCCACAGATCATTCGACTGGATGAGATAGATCACTCACCTCCCCCCCCCACCCTCTGCATACCACTTATCATCGCCCTCCCCCGCCCCCAAGCCCACCCCCCCCCCCCCCCCACCCCCCACCACCATCAGGTACAGATTCCCCCCCCCCCACACCCCCCCATATCCTAGATACACCCCCTCACCACCCCCTCCCCCTACACCCTACAATTCATGGTCCTAACCCCATCAGAGCTCCCTATACTCTTGTGTGTTTTGTTATGAACATACAATCGAGTCTCTGTTTTATATTTAATAGCTAGGTCCAATCTCGCTCTTGCCTAATTTTCTGGCTTGCTGCTGCATCAATACATTAGAGGAACTTCATATACTCTATGCGCGTCCCATGCAGTTGACCATGACACATTGATCATGTCTCAATCATGCGCTACTTGTGAGTAGATCTGAAGTCTCGTTCATGCTTGCACTCACATGCTCCGATCTAAATTCAGATAAGAGTGAGACTATGTACGATGGACGTATAGTACAAATTTAATATCCGCACGATGGCACTGGCCTGGTTCGTCATAGATGTTTATAAGAGATACTGTTCTTTAGGTCTGTTGGGGAGAGGTCGCATACAATCCACTCTCTGCGAATGTCCAGACGATCGAAGCTTACAATGAGAAGTAGAGCCGGGATATGTTATAAGGATAATAAATGATGAGACATCGAGATGTCTTGGCGTTAACTTGTTGAGGGGGTTGTCCATGTTACTCAAATCCCTTTGTACCAGAATGGTGACAACAAAAGGGTGAACTGTAAGCTCTCTATGTCTGTTCTAAGAATAACCGATCTCGCTGGAATAAAGAGTTTATCAGAACAGATGCTCTCTTCATGAATCAGAAGTGTTTGCTCAATAACCTCTCTCGTCATCAGAGTCTGTATATAATCTGAGTGTATGTGTGTAAAAAAGTCAGAACATACACCTCCATCAGATTTAGGGGACTCTTAGACATCAGTTTACTCACACGCCTATAGAGTGAAATGTGGTTCGCCTATAAGGCGACTATTTTAGGTAGTTATCCTAGTTAGAACTAAAAATAAAAAAAATTCAATTCTCACCCCTGTATGGAAACTATCCGAAATAAGTTTATTCAGCGCTATCTGCTAGTGTGAAATCAGTGTTGATAAGGTAGCCAATATGCACTCATATCCTCTCTACTGGTTAGCTCGCTGATGAAAAAGAAGGAGCACCATAACAGAAAATGACTGTATACGTATCAGCGAGTGTACTATGTAGAGAATCTTCGCCAATCATATGGCGTCAATTCGGACTTATAAGCGTTTGCATATATTATTTAGAATGCAATTGTAATTATGGCTAGATGGGCCCACTAAGAGTGAATGTTATCATGACAGATGTGATGTGCAAACCCGTCGTAGTAGATGATGTGTCGTGCATGTGTGTATAGTGTGTCATATAGTCAAGCAGTGGTCCGACTTCCGCAAACGCTCATACAGAACGAAGTACTAAATGTACTGTGGTCATGTTTGACACTTGCTTCGACTGTCCATGTGTGTGTGTGCCCCCCCCCCCCCAATCCCACACCCCCAACCCCCCTCCCACGCCCCCCCCCCCCCCCATCCCCTCCCCCCCCCCCCCCCCCCCCCCCCCCCTCCCCCTCCCCCCCCCTCATCACCTCCCCCTCTTCATTTTAGATATGTGTTGTAGCACAGAGTCTCAGACTAGTGTCTCTGGTGAGCGCTCACCAATAGTGCCCTTCAGGCTCGCCCTGAGTCATGAGCATGGATGAGCTCACGGTAGCAGGAAATTTCGCATTATTGAGAGGCCTCATGTATATCATGAACGGGCGCTCAATGGGTATTATGGACTCTTGTTCATTCCCCACTTAGTAGGTAAAAGAAGAAAATGCAGATTCTATCATGAGGATCATGGCCCAGAGAAGGACGGGGGGAGAACTGGAGAAAATCTGGACAGAGGCTGCCTGTAGTTGGCAAGAACTTGAGCCGAGTGTGGAGTCACAAAAGGACAATCGTCAGACCATTGTCGAGTCTGCGTCCAGACACCCCCTAACAGACATCTGACGGTGACACGAAACAAATCAACGACCCAGGGAATCTGGACATCCAATGTCGGAGTACTCCACGGAACGTGGAACTCACCCCCCTACCCGAAGACCGGGGCGCTACCCGTAAGCGGCCCCAGGAAGAACATGACCAGACGGAAAATATGCAGCTGCTGGGGGCATAAGCCGTTTGTCCCGGCGATGATACTTCTCCTCTGGCATGTCATCACGCAGCCGCCCACCTTCTACATTTGATATTATGTTTTGCTTCAGATCTAGGCTGGAGAGAAACATATATATCTGACTTTCGATTCTCTCGAGTCAGGCCCCTGCCATGCCCTAGCCCTCATTAGCACCCAGAAACCTCCCCAGCCTCTCCTAGCCAGATTCAGCCTCCAACTCTTTGAGCATTATGGAAGCGCTTCTGTATCTGTACCTCCGACGTTTGCAAGAGCCCAGTGACTGATCACCCATTCGCAGTGCGAGCTGGTGTGGGACTAGCAGAGGTAAATTCTTCCTGAAGCACCCTCAAGTGACCGGTTTGAGTGCCCCCAGTAGTACACCGATACTAGCTAGGCACTCAGATAATACCTGGTCTAGTTTGCAGAGTCTTCCTATAGATTTGAAAGAAATATTAGATGCTGAGCAATTAACACTAAGAACATAGTTGGGCCATACGTTAGAATCCGTTGTCCCCGCGTTGGCCAGTAGTAGCAGTCTATACAATGTGTGAAGGTTTTTCGCAGGGTGTTTTTTCTGTGCCCTTGGTATGGCCGGTCTTGGGGGGGGGCTTAGCATGGTAGGAAATCATGTGGCTGAGTTGCATGACAACTCAGGCCACCGCTCATCTCAAGCCCAAACCACCCCACATCCTCCCCCGATCACAACCCCTAAGACTCACTGCAACTAATTGAGGATAACTTTGGGGCGCGACCCCCCCGCATGCCCTCCGACCGCCCCCATGCACACTGCCTCTCTCCACCGACGCGCGACAAAGCCCCAACCCCCCACCCCCCCCCCCCTCCCCACCCCCTCCACCCTCCCCCCGGCCCCCACCCCCCCACCCCACCACATAACCTCTCCCCCCCCCCACGAGCCCGCCGCCTCACGCCCCCCCCACCACCCCCGCATCCCCCCCCCCACTCCCCCTCCACTCCCGGGCCCGCCCCCCCCCCGGACACCCCTTGTACGTTCCCACATGTGTGTCGAGGAGGGCCTAAAGGTCCACCACAGTGTCGTGGGTTCTTGAGTGGGGCGAGTGGGTCGATTGTGGGTAATATAAAGAGTGTATGAGTTTTGTTGGATAAAGAATGTTTGTGTCAGAGAAGGATGTGAGAGTGGAGCGGGGCGACAAATTTTGTCTATATGTGATTTTATAGTACGTGCACTTAAAATAAAATAATGAAACTTCACCTGAGAAATATCGACCATAACGAACCCGCACCTCCCCCCTACCGTTCCTGTATTTCACCCCAGTCCAAGACAATCCGAGTAGGCACCGTACTCCCCCCACACCCCCTACCCCAAACCAAACCAGAAACCGGGGTATAAAGACTGGCAAACATAAATGTAAAAAACCAACTAAATCTAAAAAATAAAGAGATGATCAAAATTAATATAACCCTATTAAAAATTGGGAACAGAGACTCCACTGACCCACCACCACCGACGCACCCCCCACCACCATTCTCACCACAGCTGCCCCCCACCAGTAATCACGCTGCGCACCCCCCCCACCCCCCCCCCCCCCACCCAATGGCCAAGAAGCACCTAAAGAAATGTTCAACATCCTTAGTCATCAGGTAAATGCAAATAAAAACAACCTGGAATTCACCTCACACAAGTCAGAACATCTAACCTCAAAAACTCAGGTGACATCAATTTAGCGAGGATGTGGAGAAAGAGGAACACTGGCCATTGCTGGTAGGATTGCAAGCTGGTACAACCACTCTGGAAATCAGTTTGGCAGTTCCTCAAAGAAACCATGGACATAGCATTATCTGAGGACCCAGCTATACACTCCTGGCATACAGTCAAAAAATGCTCCAACATATAACAAGGACAAATGCTCTACTATGTTTCATAGCACCATTATTTTTAATAGACAGAATTGGAAAGAAACCCAGATGTCCTTCACAGATGATGGATACAAAAAATGTGGTACATTTACATAATGGAGTACTACTCAGCTTTAAAAATAATGAATTCATGAACTTCACAGGCAAATGGATGAACTAGAAAACTCCGAGTGAAGTAACCCCTAGAAAATATCATCCTGAGTGAGGTAACCTAGTCATAAAAGAACATATATGGTATGCACTCACTGATAAATGTACATTAGGATAAAAGTTTGGAATACTGATGCTACAACTTGGATCATATGAAGCTCAAGAAAGGAAGATCAAAGAAAACCAAAGTATGGATGCTTCAGTCCTACTTAGAAGGGGAGACAAAATACTCACAGGAGGTAGAGGGTGGTAGGGACTTGTGAGGAAGAGAGGAGTGAAGGGGGAAAAGCGGGGCAGGATCAGGTATGGGAGGACACAGGGACCATGTGCAGAGATTGAACGAAGTATGTAGCAATGGGGGATGGGAACTAGGGGTAGCCACTAGAAAGTCCTAAATGCCAGGAAAGTAAGAGTCTCTCAGCATCCAAGTGGGATGACATTAGCTGAAAATACCCAACAAAGGGGAGAGAGAACCTGTAGAGACCATATCCAGGGGCTAGGCACAACCTCCAGTTTAAGGGATGGGGGCCACCTACCCATCTCCAAAATTTTAACCCAGAATTGTTCTGTCTAAAGGAAATACAGGGACAATGAGTGGAGCAGAGACTGAAGAAAGGCCATCCAGAGACTGCCCCACCTGGAGATCCATCCCATATACAGTCAGCAAACCCAGACACTTTGCAGATGCCAAGAAGTTGCTGACAGAAGCCCGATATAGCTGTTTCCAGAGAGGGTCTTCCAGAGCCTGACCAATACGATGCAGATGCTTGCAGCCAACCATCGGACTGAGCATGGAGACCCCAATGGAGGAGTTAGGAGGACTATAGTTCACTATATTATATATCCTGTGGCCACCATAGTCTTAGGTTTATAATCTGAGAATTCTCATAGTTTAACATCATTCCTTTCTCTAAAACTTGGAAACATTGTACTTAGATATTTGACAAAATGTGCTAATAGTTACTGGGAAAAACAGGGTAGAAAAAGTTACAATAGATAAATTTCTGTGCTTTATTTGATGCAAAACATCTGCTGCTTCCATTATCTTAATCACTGTATATCAGTGTAGCAGTAGCTCTTGTGTGATGTTAGATAACAGGTTCTGAGAGGATTACCTTGACTACAATTCATAAGGCCTCCTCTAGAACAGAGAGACCTGGTGCCAACTCAGTATACACCAGCAGATTCAAACTGAAAAATATGTTTCATAAATGGTGATCAGAGTGTAAGAATGGATCTACTCATCTCAAAAATGCATCCTGTAGATTCACTTCCCTGTATAAGATTCATTGTTTATAGCTTTAAGAAACTCATGGATAACTCTTCAATGATATACTTTGCTTCACATTAATAGTAATAATGAATAAACGTTAAATCCTGACAGTAAAAATATTATTATGGTTTGGTTTGTAAATATTTATAAAATATTTCTTTCATAGCAAAGGATTAATAGTTTTTTTGATAATATTGAAACAAACATGGAAGAAACAAAATGACGATTTTTTTTCTTCTTAAGAAAAAGAATGCTAAAGGTAGGAAAATATGAAAAACTATAAAATGTGTGGAGGGAGAAGAAATGATGCCTTCAAATAAAGTAAAACATAGCTTAAAACAGGAAGGCTGGGTAGGGAAGTTGACTCTGTCAATCAAATGCTTGTCTTATAAACATAAAGACTTGAGCTCCTTCTTCAGGATCCTTGTAAACTCTTGTCATTGAGATGTGAACTGGTAATACCAGCATTGCAGATAAAGAATCTATATCAGTGGTTCTCAACCCATGGCTCACAACCTCTTTGGTAGACACATATCAGATATTATTTATGTCATATATTTACATTATTATTAATAACAGTAACAAAATTAATAGTTGTGAAGTAGCAATGAAATAATTTTATGGTTGGTGGTCACCCCATGCTGAGGAACTGTATTAAAGGACTGCAAAATTAGGAAAGTTGAGAACCACTGATCTAGAAAATCCTTGGTGCCTGACAAATCTGTGGGCTCCAGGTTCAATGATAGAGTCCTTCTCAAAACGTAAAAATGCAGACTCTTTGAAGAAGATACTGGATGCCAGCCTTTGTCTATGTGTGCAGCACACAACTTCAAAATTACTTTGAAACACTCATGTGCATATATATGAACACTTACATACACATGCACACAAACATTCACAAACACATGTATTCACACAGAAAGAACATTGACTAAATTTTTTATTTTATACAGCTTTTGTTTGTTTTTTAAACTTTTCTGTATTGGAACAACAGCAAATGAGGAATCATGCAGAAGGAAATGAAGTGTTATGAGTCTTTGGATCTTGAAGGTTCACTGGCCAGTAAGTTGAAAAAGTACAAAGGCTACTTGATACTGTTTGATTCAAAGCAAGAGAAAATTAGCTAGGTAGTTCACAGATCCTACATGGCCACTGTATTGGATGGAGACCGTGTAGGGTGCATTGTATAAGTTAACTCATTCGAAGTTCTCAACAGTCCTATGGTGAAAACATTCTATTGAGCCTGGGCCATTAGATCCCAGGTAATGCCATTCATCTGGTGCCAGCTTCAGATTTGCTGGCTCAGTATGTGAGGAGAATCATTTCTCAGTTGTTCTGGCTTGCACACCAGACAGAGAAGAATGGCACATTTACAATATAAATTCAGACTGAAGAAAAACAGGGAGTGGAGGGGTGCCAAGTGTGTGCATTTCAGTTTGTTCTTTCTTCCTGGGATTAAATAATGAACTGTGTGTTTAATCAGAGGTCAACAAGCACAGTTGGCATATTAGGAATATTTAGTAATTAATTTTTTTCCTCAGAGAGAAAGAGAAAGTGTTATTTTCTCACAATTTATTCAGTGTATTTAAGAAAATAACTGGGGAAATAACTACGAGGCTATGAGGCTTTGGAGGTCGAACTGAAAACGTGTAATTGGTGTGTCAATGTTCATTCTCTCATCCATTTGTTTCTCTTTTGATAAAATTTGGTGAATGTAGTGCATAGGCTTACAGGTTTATGACAAAATTCAAGACAGTATCTATCCTAAAAGGGCTCAGAAATAAAACAGTACAGAAAGTACGTTAGTAAGGTGATCAAATGATTCCTGGGGGTGGGGCATTCAACCCTGTCTCAAGGTTTAGTGACATCTAAACTACACACAGCAACCCCAATAATGAGAAAATATGAGCTCAATTGAATTTTTGTCATATCATATTTCCTTTCTGAGTACTCCATCTCTCTAGGCAATATGATTTGAAAGTCTAAGATATTTCAAAATCAAGGACATTTGCTGGCACTTAAGTGCTAGGTCAGGTAGGAGCAACAGAATAAAAACCTTTAAAAATGCTAAATGCTACTATCCTAAAGACTGTGTTAGAATTTTGCTTAGGTATTTTATTTTTAATAATCAATACTCAAGAAGAGTCCAAAGAGTATGATTATTTGGAGATAAGTCTCTATGAGTGGTGGATATGGTGAGAGATTTCATTTTCCATGGAAAAATCAGTGTGCTGGCTAGTCTTATGTCAATTTGTCAAACTAATTAGGGTTATCTGAAAGGAGGGAAACCTAATTGAAAAAATGCCTTCATAAGATCTGGATGTAGGCCATTTTCTTAATTAGTGATTGATGGGGGAGAGCTCAGCCCATTGTGGGTAGGTCCATTCCTGAGCTGGTGGTACTGTGTTCTATAAGAAAGCAGGCTGAGCAAGCCAGGGGAAACAAGCCACTAAATATCACCCCTCTGTGACCTGTGTATCAGCTCCTGCCTCCAAGTTCCCACCAGTTTGAGTTCCTGTCCTGACTTCCTTTGAAGATGAACAGTGATGTGGAAGTGTAAGCCCCCAAAACCATTTTCTCCCCAACTTGTTTTTTTGTTCATGGTGTTCCATAACAGCAATAGAAACCATGATTAGGAAATTAGAACCATCAGTATCAATAAAATGCAATAGAAGATTAGAAATACTAGTTTGATAAAGACAGATAATTTGTGTTTCACGTGCTTTCCTGGTATTGTGTGTCTCTTGCTAAAACTAGTAGGAAGTCATTAATCAAACATTCCAGTCAAGGAAAGGGAGAAAGTTAACATATCTTGGTTGGCAACTAAGCTAAATGTTTTCCTATGGAAATTCACAATTCTGTGTTGTGTTTTTTACATGTAAACCTGAATTCATTTATATACCCCCAATAGATTTTGGAGTTGGAAATTGATAATCCTGTTTTTGTAGGTAACCCAGGAATGGTGATTCATGTTTCTGATGCAGCACTGGAGAGGTACAGGTAGAAGAGTATGGAGTTCAAGGTCAGTCTCAGAAACATAGCATGTTCAAGGTCAGCCTGCAATATGGGAGACTACACCTCAAAACAAAAACAAAAACAAGCAAACTTGTTTTTAAACCAATAAGATACAAAGACATGAAATATCTTACTTAAACCTACACAAGGATTAGAGTAGGAAAGCCAAATTTTCAAATCAACTCCAAATTCTAATTGGCAGCACTAATGTCATATTTACAGACAAGAAAATATATTTGGAGGACAGACTGTAAATGTTTGATTTCACTCTTCTGCTTTCTCTTTGATTTGTAAGAAATCATGGTGTCCTGCATAACAGATTGTGAGTGCTTAGGGTTAATCACTACCTTACACAATCCTAAATTCCCTTTACAAAGAACTGTCTTAGTGAACAGCCCACTCCTGTCAACTCCTTTAGGCATTAGCTAATCAGGTCATAAGCACAGTTGTTGAAACCTGAGCCAAACAGAAAGTTGTCAAACTCTTCTACTCAATTCACACGACTGTAGCAAATTGTGGTAATATTTGGGGAGTATCTTCAAGTTTTAAAGTAGTAGTTTAGGAGGCTCTCCATCCTCTTATTTTGCCCTGCACCTGTACTGTCAATGTGTTTCTAGCGCTACTTTAGGAAGGCCATGCTAACAGACTGTGAAAGGTTGTGGACAACAGTGCCTCACTGACAGCCAATTAGGAGACTTCTCCCTTAGATTGTGCCCTGGACTGACTGGGTAACCCGGTCAGGCAGAAACATTCCTCTAATGGACCTTGAAACAAGCTTTGGAGAAAAAATAAAATCCTACATTATTACATGAAGAATGGTTGGTTTGTTAGTTGTTTGTTTTAAATAGAAAATAAGGGATAGTGAAAAGAAAGATAGACTCAAGATAAACTGCTCAATTTCATTCAGTGCCTTTCCAGTGGAATATGTATTTTCCTTGAAAAAATGAGATGCAATATTCTATCTGTGTTTCCATTACATATACCATATTCAGGACATATTCATGTTATGATAGGAGGTGGATAATTATTATGCTTAATATAGGTATGTGGATTAAAGTTCAGGCTGGACTCAAACTGGCTATGTAGCCAAGTATAACTTTGAATATCACATCTTCTAGCTTCCAACTCTTTCTGGATTACATCTTGCTTATGAAGTACTGGAAATAGATCCCAGGTCTGGCACAAAAGAAGAAAACAGTCTACCAGCTGAGAAATATTACCAGCATCTGGTAATAATTATTCTTTTTAAACGTGCTAGCACATGTTTAATTGAGTGTTATGCTGTCAAGAATTAGTAAATGATCATAGTGGTTTCTCATTATAATCAATGGTTTTCTGTATATTATAAAGTACAATTCCATTCATCCTGGTCATTACATGATATAAAAACAGAACAAGATGTTTGAAAGAACCTAGATGACATTTTTTGGAATATGGGATATTTATGCATTACTACAAATACTACTGATGATGACGGTATTGAAGATGGTGGTAATAAAGGTGATGATAACACTGATGATGCCAAAACCTCTAGCCTCAATATAAAGTACAATGACTTTCTATGTTCTATTCTCATCAAAATATGGCCAAAAATACTATCAGGTTCATAAAATCACCATATGTCTCACAGAGTTATATATTCTAGGACTCTGTCAACCCTAGGTTGCTACTTCTGTGTGGGTAGTCCACAGAAACTTTAGAAATCTTTCATACATGTTTACACAAAGCACTGATACAAATAATAACTGCAAATATCATCTTCCTGATGTGGATTCACATGGTAGCTTTTTCAGACAGCCAGAATCTTTATTGTACCATAATGTATCTTAAAATAATCTCTTAATAAGTTGAAAATTTCTTCAGTTGATCGAACTCAACTGAAAGAGCACTGCGCTTTTAACATTAAATTCTGTGTTTATTGGTACCTTAAGAACCTTTGAGACTGGTATAATTTGCTAAGCCTAATTTTAGATAGATAATTTTGGTGGTTTGAATGAAAATGACCCCCTTAGACTCACATATTTGAATGGTTATTTCCTAGTTGGTGAAACCGGGAAGGATTAGGATATGTGGCCTTGTTGGTGGAAGTTTAATCACTGGGAGTGGACTTTGAGGTTTCAAAAGCCCACACAATTCCCAGCTAGCAGTCTTTCTCTCTGCCTTCAATTTGCAGATCAGGAGGTAAGCTATTAGCTGTTTCAGCACCACGCATCTCTGCCTACTGTCATGCTACCTGCCAAGATAATCACACACTCTCTTTGGAATCATAAATCCCAATAAACCCTCTCTTTTATAAGCTTCCTTGGTCATAGTGTCTTTTCAGAGGAATTGAAAAGTAAGACAATAATGCTACCGGTTCTTTGTCATTTCAGAAAGGTGGTACAGTTTGAGCTATTCTCCCAGGATAATGAGTGTATGTTTTTTCTCTCTAAAGGTTAGCTCTTAATCTCACAGACTTATGGAATTGGGAGTTAAGTTTGCAACAATGGAAAAATCAGATAGTTCTTTTTTTACAATCTATTCTCAGACAAATGACTATTTTCTCTATATATTGGCAATGATTATTCTTTCATGTCTAAATGCAGGCCATATCCCTTTCAAAAAGACTTCACTAAGCTATACTGTACTTGTGTCTGTCATGACACAGGTGGCACCTGATTCTAGATGTCTTTTACTGATCCTCCATAGATTTTGAACTTGGAAAGGTAAGGGCCTCTCAGCATTGATTTCCTAGTGCCTAGTCAATGCAAAATACTCTTCAGAATATATCTGTGTATATTCAAACTTATCTATTTAAGATCAAGTTTACAATTTTGGGCTTATGCCCTAATAAGTTAATAAGTTTGGTATGAGAATACTAACTACTTCATATTGAATGTTTCCAATGAGAGGTATTTTATTCATATTGCATAGCATAATCTTCCAATGAAAGGTGAGTGTTACAACCTCTATCTTATAAGATATTTTTGAGAAAGGTGGTAACTGACTTGTCAAAAGGAAATGTCCAAGCCAAGATTTCAAACCCAAGTGCCTAAGCCAAGACAATGGCTGTGATTCATCTCAGATATTTCTCTAAATTGTCTATTCTGAAGGTGATCAGTCAGTATGATGTCTTCTGCTTTGTAGTGTGGGTCACTGAAATTGGGGGTGTGGAATGGTGTATGATTTCAGAAGCAACTCATCTTGCAGCTAGCTATTCTGAAGCTGAAACTTTATCATGTAAGATCATCTCCTTTCAGTACTTCTGAAAAATGAACATCCATAAGTGGTACTACTCAGAGATTAAACAACTAAAAGACAACCAACCAACTTCAACACAGAGATCTAGACTATTATTACTATAAATTATTATTACTGAAATATTTATTTAATCTGTACTTAAGAGACTGCTTTAAATACATCATTCAGGCTGTGTTATTGAAAAAATGGGCAATGGATTTCACAACCTACATGCTGTTATTACTATTATCATGAAGGGATTTATTAATGCTTACCATCAGCATGTCACTTTAAATTTTAAGGGTGAATTAATAGTGATAAGTTCATGATGACAGACTGCCCACTGTGCTTTATGAGCAGCCATTATCAATCCCTGTGTCTTAAGTCTGCTATGAACTATGCCAGTTGAATCCTGAGATTATCTCAATTGAATATTTCTCCTAATTGTCAATTTATATGACTGACTTACTAGCTGTTTACAGGTTGATGATAGTAAGGTAAAAGTTTATGGACTCAGTGCCATATTGAAACTATTCAGTGGGCTGGATAGAGGAGTTAGTTAGGGTTCTGAATCTATTTACATGTGACTCTTCAGGCTTCTTATTTTCTGAGAAGGATCCAGAAGTTCTGGAGATTCAGAAAACACAAAGATCAATTATGATAAAGCATACATATAAGAATCATACCATACTCTCTGAATCTCTGAAATACATTCAAAGAATTATATTTTTAACTGTAAATAACTGGTAGGGGGATGGACAAATAGAGAGAGAGAGAGAGAGAGAGAGAGAGAGAGAGAGAGAGAGAGTCTACATTGAAATCTTTGGAGATTGTTATTGTTTATGATGAACTTTTAGGGAGGTAAAAGGATGAATTTGATTTTGAAACATACACATAGATATCTTTAAAGAGAGGCTTGTAAAGGAGAGTCTAAAGAGAGAGAACCTGACAATATAAAAAGATTGTTTTAAGACAAAGAGAATTGATAAATGCTACAGAGAACATTATTGTTATGTTTAGAAGGGGAAGTCTTGTTAATTTTGCTCAGTTAGAGCTTTTAGTGTTTGAAATGTGCTCCTGTGGTGTCTGTGTATGCTAACTGTGCAACTGGATTATTAGATCTATGAACCTGAGGCTACGGGAAGAATGTGGGAGAGCAAAATTAGTTTGGAATCAGCAAAGTAACCACTACTTGGTAACGGTCATTCAATTTAAACAAAGAAAATATTGTAAAAGCTACAGATGAAAGACGTAACTGGAATTTCCAACTTTTGTGCTTTTCTAGGATGGAAAGGCCATTGACTGAGAAAAGGAAAGATAGGAATGGACATTAAATATGAAAAATACAGGATAAATGCCAAGCTTAATATCTAGCAAGAAACTGAGGTTTAGGAACAGAGCTCATTTGAGGACAAAATCATCAGTTTGGGGGAACATTGACATAAAATAAACTCTGACAGCTGTAGGAATAGATATGTTTGCTCAAGGAGGGTGAGTTCACCGGAAACCAGAATGTGCCAGAGCTGTAACCTTGGCAACCTTCTGTTCTAAACTCTGAAATAGAGGAGCTTCTTGTTCGAGAACCTGTAACAGTAGCAGCAACAAGAAGAGACTGTAATTTTAGACAAGGCAAGAAGGAAGAAATGTAAGACAGAAGTGGTCAATAAAAAAAGGAAGTAGCAGATAGGGCAAATTGGATGTTTGAGAAAAAGTATTGGAACTGGCATTTTGGAAGTTATAGCTGACCTTTTAAAGCACGGCTTTAGTATAGTGCTGAGTTTAAAGCTGGAGTGCAAGGAAGAAAAACTGAGACAAAGGAGGAGAAAGAGCACAATTGAGCCTGTTGCTGCACATATGGTCTCGCTAAAGTCCATTAGACTGTATAACACTGCTGGGAAACCCATGGAAATAGCCATTGTTTCAAAAGAAGAAAATAAATCTCATAAGTACATTTACTTATACTTGTTGCAGAGTCTCTCTATGTCAGGCATTGTATTAATCATTTCAGAGGCTACTGAATTTGGTGCTTAGAGTGTTCTTTGACATAGATACTCTACCATTATCTCTTTATTAGATAAGCCATGGGTTCAGAGTTTAGGAAGTGTGTTCAAGACTTTATGAGTAAATGTCAGAACTTGCATTCAAACCCAGGTTTGTCTGATGACGGAGCCCAATCTAGATAACTTAGCCAAAGAAAAGTGTTAACATTATTCAAATACATGTCATTCAACATTATTCAGATACACATTTTTTGTATACAGAGTTTAACATGATACTTTTCTAGAACACATAAAATATATTAAGTCCAGTAATATATATCTCCCAAATAATAGAGTCTGTTTATAGAATTCTTTATAATATTATGATATGCCCATGTAGATAAGAGCACTGATTTTGGAGTTTGTGACTGGTTAGGCTCATATTCAAGTTCTAGTACTTCCTAGATAAATGTCATTAATGAATCATTGGTGGTTTCAATTTCCTTGTGTTTTAAATGTGGATCATTACTATATCTCATAAGATTTTTATGAATATTAAATAGGTTAACAGAAAGTACAATGGTGCCTAGAGTATGGTAAATGTTAATGTTTATCGATACTTTGAATATCAATGAATATCATAGAGCATAATTCTTCACTCGGAACATATCTGAGTATGTTTGTAAAAGAAGTAAGCATGGAGAATATAACCTTACTTTCGTTTGTTCTTTCATTCATTAACATGTAAATTCACTCATTAATTCACATATAAATATTTATTCACAAATCTCACACTAATTGAATGCCTATTGTGTCCTAACCTATATACCAATCTGAAAACTCGTTACTGTAATGAGAATATGGCACTACCTCTCTTGGAATGTACAATCTCAGAGAAGGGAACACATAAGAGTCTGAAAAACTGTGATACAATATTGTCACTCTTGTGGTATGGAAAACCCAGGGTTTTGTGTAAATAAGGAAATGATTACTCCTGACTTGGGTAGTGAGATCTTTCCAAGAGAGGCGTCATCAAACTTAGATATAATTTATAGGTCCCTTCCAATAGAAACAGAGTAGTTGCAACTTGTTCGGGAAGTCCTACACATACATGCATTAGCTTATATTGACAAGGTATAACCTGTGATCTTTCAGTTTCTTCTTTCTTGGTCTTTTCATTCATTAGGACATCTTGGGAAAACTTTTTGTGGAAACCTGAATGCAAAGGTCAGTCTTTAGCTTTCACAATATGAAACAAGACTGGGCAGTGTATCAAGCCTTGTGCATCATGACCTTGTCCTAAAGGAGTTACCATGTATTATGAGCATTGGAACTTTAGCCAACTTACTGTGATTAAAGATTCTTTTGATGTTTTCTTGGCAAATATCACATCAGCAAATTACATCCTGTCTGTCTGGCCTGAACAGAGTGGAACACTTCATTTTCCTTGTCTGGCCTATGGTGTTTAAAATTCCTACTATCAGCCATAGAGACAATGGATTTGTTGAATTGGATCAGAATTTGAGTTTTTGATCACTTGAGATCAGATGTTGAACAAGTTGTTGATTTTATCTGAGATTCACTAAACAGGAAAAGAAATTAATCTATATTTCGTAGTGTTATTTTGGAAGGAGACAGGAGAAATGGTTTTGTTCTTGGGACATACTGGTATTTACATTCCATACATGTTGATTTAAATTCTATTCACTCTGCATTAGAGCCGTGATGAAACTATTACTATATAAATATATTATATAACAGGTCACTTTCATCCATGGATATATTAGCTTATAGTAAGTATTTAATTGGTGTTTTCTCTTTTTACTTTGACTTAATTGACAAGATTTGCTGACAAAAAGAGGACAGTTATAACATACAGTACAAGATGTATAAGTCTTTTCATGCCAACACTCACTTTCATTTTCAACCTAAAATAAATCTTCCTGTATAAAACTTATTACAAAATGTCTCAAAATTGTAGGTACTCAGTACATTTGTGTGATAATGGAGTGTCTGACAAAATTAATAAATGAATAAGCAATAGACAGGTATGTTGTGATGAGAATTGGGGATGTCTATAACGCAAGTGGTGAGCTGTCATAGCATAACAGTACAGAAGGAAGTGGGAAACTTAACAAAGATAAATATTCCTCTCTTTTACTATTGTGCCCTGATATTAGTTAAACTGTTAAGTAGGACCCTGAAATAACTAATTTGGATCTCCCAGATAATTCCATTAACTTGTTTGGTACCACATTAAAAAATACCAATATTATAGGAAATGATCTAGCAAATAATGCTGAATAAAAATGAATAACTTTTTAAGAGAAAAGGACAAAAGAAGTCCTCTTACACTGCTGATGAACATGTAAATTGGTATACTATTGTCATCAACTTATGTGAACACACACACATATACATATATTTACAAAAATCCAACTTTTATATATTCTCCTTAGAGAAACTCACCCACATTAGTAAGGACATATAGGATCAAAGTTATATTCTTTTTAATTACAAAAAGTGGAAACAACCTTAACATGCAGCTATAAGCATTATAAATTTTACTGTAGAAATATGATGGAATACTTTCCAAAACACATATAAATAACTTAGTGAGACCTATGTGCAGCAATGTGGATGCATAAAAATATGCAATGATGAGTGAATTAAAGAAATTATTTTAAGAAAAATATACAAAGTATACTATAAAATATAAAAAGTATTGTATTATGGACATACAAATATTTTTTTAAAGAATAATATGAGGATCTCCCAAGGAAGGGGAAATAGAGTATATAGTTATGGAGAGATGTGGGGAGACTGGAATAGGAATATTAGATGGAGATGAGGAGAAGAAAAGGGGTTCGGAGAAGAAACTTGGGGAAGGACAATAGTAAGGAACATATGAGGGGCCATATGAAAACCTACACAATGATATTTTTGTGGATTTTTTTTGTGCCGTATTGCTTTGTGTGTTGGGAGGGATATGGGGAAGTCAGAGGAAGATATGGGAGTAAATGTGTTCATAGGTCATTGAATACATACATACAAGCTTCAAAAATAAGAACATAAAAAAATAATATGAAACCTATGTGGAAATATCACACGTTGTATTTAATAATAGTGATTACTTGGGGCCAGGAAAGAGGGAATCGAACTAGGAAAAGATACAGTGGGTAGCTTCATGTGTGTATTTGATTTTTTTTTTTTGCATTCCATTAAATGAGTGGTGAACATGAAATGTTTGAATTATTTGTTATGTCTTCTTTAGTTCTTGAATAAGGAAAGGGATTTGAAACTGCATGCCTAAAGCATATCCTGACAGGCTGCATTCCAGTATTTGTGGATATTTTTCCCATTATGGTTCATTCCTTCAAAGTATCATGCCAAACTAGGAATTCTACCATACCATAGGGTATTTAACAGTGCTTGGAACCAAGGTGCTTTTATGATGAGGCCTCAAGCAGTTTCACTATTGTTTTAAATGGCAAAAATTCCATTTGTCCAGCCTATTTTAAAGTGAACTTTGTGTGGTACTGAGTACATTTCTGTTGCACTTGATTTGTGGCCATATGGAAATTACTATTTTTTGCATTGACAGTGAATATGAAATTAAGTGTACAATTTGCAAAATTAAATTTGTATCTAACCGGTTCCCATCAAGCTCAGCACCTTATGTACCAGAATAAAGTTGATTTCTGATTAAAGTGAAGCTTACTTGGGTTATTTCAACATTGTATTAGCACTACAATTCTTCTGATAAGTAAGTACATTATAGGAAAGTACAGAGTCCTAAGTCTAAAGACATAGGGTCTCATATGCATTATATTTAAGCAACTTTGACAGTCTTGAAAATACTTCAATATACTTACAGGATATATTCTATGTTAAAAAAATGGAACAACAGGGAATCTTTTAAAAATCCAATGAGAAGTTCATATAAAGCATTCCAAACTAGTCCTAAGCTTGGCTTTTGATCTATTGATAAATTTGGATAAACACCTAATGTTTGCAACCACGTTAGTAATTTATCATAATTAGTTCCACTAAATCAGCTTTCCATCATTAGAAATAACTTGCACATGAGCACAGCCTAAATAAATATCTAAATTGCCTTCTAATTAAAATGCACATTATGCATATTATGCCATTGGAGACTTTTTCGTCTTGTTTATTTCTACAATAAATCATTAGAAAATATTTCTATAGCACTGAGGTGGAACCTTGTGATTAATTACCTATTGGTAATGAAAGATGCAAACAAGAGGAAGTTACTCTGAATTGGACATTTTCAATGAATTATGAGCTCAATTGAAATGGGTAGCTGTTAATATGATGCCTGGTCCTGACATCACCATCACACTTGATGTGTTGTCCTTACAGAATGTAGTCAAAGGTCTGATATGATTAGTCAATTGACATAGCTATCAGTTCTTCCATTCTGAAATGCAAGTATATAGGTTATCTATAAACTGAGATTCGCGACACCATGAGGAAAGCAACAATCCCAACCAACCAGAGCCCCAGGGTCTAAACCACCAGCCTGGGAGCACTTAGGGAGGGACCCATGGCTCCAGCTATATATGCAAGGGAGCTATATATAAGTGGGAGAAGAGATCCTTGGTCCCATGAAGACTGGATGTTGTGGGGGGGGGCATTATTCGAGGGTGGGGAGGTGAGGTATGGGGGAGGGTGGGTAGGGGTACACCAATGTGCAGCAGGAGGAGGGGGGAAGGGATAGTGAGTTCCTGGGAGGGAGGGGGGAAATGGGGTAAGGAGAGAACTTCTGAAATGTAAATAAAATTTCCAATTTAAAAAAAACAAAAAACAACAACAACAACAAAAACCCTGAGGTCTGCTGTTCTTGATGAAACAAGAACTCTTATTCACTGCTACTTGGGAATATAAGCTAATATAACCATTATGGTTATATTCATTTAAGTTTGAAAATTAAAATTAAAAGAGGAACTATCATATGACTCAGCTATACCAATCTTGAACATGTATCCAAATGACACTATACACAACCACCACTAAAAACTTTCACATCCATGTTTATTGCTGCTCCACTCACACCACTAAGGGAATGAAATAAGCCTAGATGCTCATTCACAAATGAATGAAAGGAAAAATGTAACTATTAAATTTGGCAGAAGATGGATGTCTGGAAATCAGTATTATAAATGGAATGACTGAGACTCATTAAAACAATAATCTCATGTTATTTCCTATATGCATATCCTATATTTTAATGCATTTATGTATACACATAAATGGGTGTGAGTGTGGTTTAGGCTATGGAACAGAAAGGAGATCATGGGGTGGGAAAAAGTAGTGATGAAGAAGAGGAGGGCAAAAGAATACAAATATCACGAATATGGAAGCAGGTGGCTGGGGAAATGGGAAGGGGAGAAACAAACAACAGACAGTATTTCATATACTTATTTTAAAAAGAGAAAATATTTAAAAAGAAATAATAATTGTGACTTAATGGTGACACACAGGTGGATTCTAGGGTAAGATGGGGTATTAGTAGCTGCCTCCATGTGTTACAGTGAATATGAAATTTCACAACAATAAATAATAAAAATATCAATTTTCAGAATATATGTGATAGGACAGTTGAAGGGATACATAGAAATATTAGGATGATTCAGTAAATAGGAGAAATTTGCATATAGATCCAGCCTCCTAGTGAGTAGAGAGAAAGCAGAAACTTCATCTAGAAGAGGTTTACTTGTCTCTGAGTGCTACTAGGGTTGAAACCACAAAAGAAAGCTGTTTAGTAAGAATATCCTCAAATAAAACCAGAAAAGATATCCAAATTAGCACAATATAAATTAGAACACCTTTTACAATAGTCACAAATAATATAAAATATCTTGGTGTATCTCTGACCAAGCAAGTGAAAGATCTGTATGACAAGAGTTTCAAGTCCCTGAAGAAAGAAATTGAAGAAGACCTCAGAAGATGGAAAGATCTCCATGCTCATGGACCAGTAAGATTAACATAGTGAAAATGGCTATCTTATCAAAAATAATCTATAGAGTCAGTGAAATTCCCATAAAAATTCTAACATAATATTTACTGACCTTGAATGAAAAATTCTCAATTTCATATGGAAAAACAAAAATTCTAGGATAGACAAAACAATCCTAAACAATAAACGAACTTCTGGAGAGATCACCATCTCTGACCTCAATCAGTACTACAGAGCAATAGTGATTAAAAACTGCATAGTATTAGTGCAGAGACAGAGAGGTTGATCAATGGAATACAATCAAAGATCTACAAATAAGTCCACATACCTATGAACACTTGATCTTTGACAAAGAAGCCAAAGCCATATAGTGGGAAAACGAAAGCATCTTCAAAAAATGGAGCTAGTCTAACTGGTGGTCTGCATGTAGAAGAATGCAAATTGATCCATACTTATCTCCCTGCACAAATCTCAAGTCCAAGTGGATCAAGGATCTCAACATAATATAAGATACACTGAACTTAATAGAAGAGAAAGTGTAAAATAGCCTTGAATGCTTTGACACAGAGAAAAAATTTCTGAAAAGAACATCAAATAACCCAATTAAAAAATGGGGTACAGAGCTAAACAGAGAATTCTCAACAGAGGAATCACAAGCAGCCAGGAAACACAGAAATGTTCACCATCTTTAGTACAAGAGACCTGGATGCAGGGAGGCTCCTAGGACTCAATGTGAGTGACCTTAGCTGAAATGGTCAACACTGGGGATATGGAACATGAAGAGATGATCTACAGTATTTGGACAGGGCCCCAGTGGAGGGTTGAGGATACCAACCCACCTTACATTTTTTGACCCCAATTATTCCTGTCTAAAAGAAATGCAGGGACAAAATTGGAGCAGAGACTGAACAAATGGCTGACCAGTGACAGGTTCAACTTGGGATCCATTCCATAGGTGGCCACCAATCCCTGACACTACTACTGATGCCATGTTGTTCTTGTAGACAGGAGCCTAGCATGGCTGTACTTTGAGAGGCTCTACCAGCAGCTAACTGAGACAGATGCACATACTCACTGTCAAGCATTGAACTGAGGATAGGGACCCCTATGGGAGCTTTAGGGGAAGGATTTAAGGAACTGAAGGGGATTTCAACCCCATAGAAAGAGCAACCTTGAACCCCGGAGGTCCCAGAGACTAAGCTACCAACAAAAGAACATACAAAGACTGGTCTGAAGTTCTAGGCACATACTTAGTAGAGGACAACCTTGTCCAGCCTCAGTGGGAGAGGATGGGGCTAGTACTATAGAGACTTGAGGCCCCAGGGTGGGGGCAGTGCCTGGGGTGAGGGTAGCCTCTCAGAGGTGAAAACTTTCAACACACAATCAGAAAGCCATGAAATTTTAAGACAGTGCAAGGCTTCAAAAAAATCATAATTAGTCAATAAGCAAATCCAAAGATACTAGAATGTTTTATATATATATAAAGATCTACTTCCCAAATTAGTTTATGACTTGGAAGACTTGGAATGCCATAAAATGGAAACAAAAATATATTGAATTAGCAATTGTGTTAGATATGAAAGTCAGAAATGTACAAGAGAAGCCAGAAACATGAAGGATAATTCACCAAATAAGTTGAAGTTACTTTAAAAAGAAATGTTAGAAATTTGAAAATTAAAACAACAAATAAAACCATAATGGAAAATATCACTGATGCACTGAATCATGAAAAAGAATGTCGAGGATAGAATATAAAAGTGAAAAATGATGTGTTAAAGCTGCAATAAGGAGAAAAAATAACATCACTAAAGAACTCTTGGACCAAGAGACCATTCCAACATAAGAATTCATAGGATAGAAAGAAAAGTTGAGATAAAATGTAAAAGCATAGAAAAATATATTTGATAAAAATATAGCAGAAATTTTGCAAATCTTTGGAAAGAAATGCACGTGTAAGTATAAAAACCCAAATAAACATGTGAAAAGAACTTCCCTTATTACATTATAGTAAAGATGTAAAAAAAAGAAATAATAATAAAAAGCTGTAAGATAATATACTAACTCACTTACATAATAAAATTAATCATAATAAAGCCAGGTCTCTGCTTAGATACAAGATACAAGAGAGCATTGTGTGAAGTATTTCAAACCATGAAATTTAGTAACCATCAACCAAGACTGCTGAACCTGGAAAACTTACCTCTAAAAATTGACAGAATCAGTGATGTGAGCTGGAGAGGTGGCTCAGTAATAAGCAGTTCTCGTTGCTCTTTCAGTGAAACTAAGTTCAGTTTCCAGAATTCACATCCTCACAACTGTCTCTAATTCCAGCTCCAGTGATCCAATTTTCTCTTCTTCTATCTATGTGTATCCCTATATACATGCTACAGATTAACACACACACTCACCAATACAATTGGACAGTAAAATACAGACATATAAGAAAAAGCTCAAACTAAAGCAATTTAAGGCAACACTACAACAATTACTTTAGGAGAAGAGGAAGAAGAGGAAGAGAAGAAGAAGAAGAGGAGGAGGAGGAGGAGGATCGTAGTGATAGCACAGTAAAGAAATTTTTTAGGGTAATAGATTGATAAATGAGAAATAGGAAGTTGATAGATGTAAAGCAGTATACACTAAATGGGGAAAAAGAACGTCATAAGGAGAAAGCAAGCAAGCAAATGACATTGTACCCATAACTAGAGCAAAACAACCTTGAGGTTCAAATGGAAGCATAATGTATGTGGAAAAGCAAGAGAATCCTAGTCAGAAAGAGCAAATGTATCAAAGTAACTCTTTTTAAATCATACCACAGAGCCATAGCAACAAAACCAAAATGTTATGGACCTGATAATTCAAACTAACGAGCATCAAGAAATGAAAATTTGAGGCCACAGCCACCAGATATTTGATTCAGGTGTGAAAAATATTAAGTGTAGAAAAGAAGTGTTCAATATGAGGTGATAGGAAAATGAGTATGAATATATAGAATAATAAAATTAGATCTCACTTTATAAATCCATCATGCATAGATTAAATTCCTTAAGTTCAGACTTGAAACATTGTAAATGCTATGGAAAAACATACATAGGCAAGTACCTGCTCCAAAAATACTCTGATAGTGTTGTAAGTAACCACAAAAAACTGACACGTGGGATCACCTGCAATTAAAGAGTTTCTGCACAAGAAAGGAAATAGTCATCATTATGTAGAGAATGAGAAACAAATTTGCTTACTGTATGTTTGACAAGACATTACTATTTAAACTCCATAAAGAACTAAAGCAAAAAAGTAAAACAACAACAACAACAAAAACCCACTAAAGAAGCTCAAATCATCCACAGGCAAATTTAAACAAATGAATTAACCACACTTTTTTTTTTTCCAAAATAAGACACAAAATGAGAATAAATACATGAATGAAAGTTTAACATCCATAACTATTTGAGAAATGCAAGACTATTCTTATATAAAATAACTTTTATTCTCCAGATGTAATTGTTGTCTCTGAGGCTCACTGCTGAATAAGCTTACCCTTTCTTGTTCTTTTTGAACTCTGGTTGGCTGATTCAACTCAACTTTTCAGGTTCAAACTCCTCTCGAAGCTGACTGATTCAAATGAGTTCTCTAAACTTCTTACAAAATTGCTCTGTTTGACCTCAAACTAACTCTGGCAGTTTATTCTAATCTTTTGGCTCCTTCTTATACTCTGGCATCAACTGCATCTGCTGATCTGCACTAAACTGCATGAACTCATGAACAAACTCAGCTCCAATGCACTGCACTGACAACTGACTGAACTGCCACAAACTGCACTGTCTGCACTCAAGTGACTGAACAGAACTGACTGACTAGAACTCAGAAATCTGCCCGCCTCTGTCTCCTGAGTGTTGGGAATAAAGGCCTACACCATCATTCCTGGACCTAAGCTTTTTTTTACCTGAAACTTGCTCTGTACCAGGCTGCCCTTGAACTTAGAAATCTGTTTGTCTCTATCTCCCAGAATTAAAGTTGTGTCTATATTCCATCTGGGTCATACAGACCTTGAAGCTCTTTGGCTATAATCCCTTGCCACAGCAGCCATATTGCTGGATTAAAATTCCTCTACAAACATGGCTATTATAAATAAAACAAAAATAATCACAAAATGTGAGTAGTAAGTTATCCTTATACATTTACTAGGTTGTACTATTTATTTTCATTTTTTTTATTGGAAAATTTTTTTTCTGTTCCCACAAGATTTTTATTCATTAAAGGAGAAAAAAATACGTGCAGAGTAGAGATATCCATCAGACAACATGTGAATGAAATGATCAAAGTGTAGTCCCTGGGAGCTCTGGAGGGTCTGGTTGGTTGATATTGTTGTTCTTCCTATGGGGTTGCAAACCCCTTCACCTCCTTCAGTTCTTCCCCTAACTCCTCCATTGGGGTCCCCGTGCTCAGTCCAATGGTTGGCTGCTAGCATCTGCCTCTGTATCAGTCAGGCTCTGGCAGAGCCTCTCAGGAGACAGCTACATCAGGTTCTTGTCGCATTCACTTCTTGGCATCCACAATATTCTATTGTTGGTGTATTATTATATAACTACCTGTAAGATCTATTAATTGATATTTGTCTTTCATTCTATTTCTTTATCTGCTTTTAACTGCCATTTTCATAGATTATCTTTTCCCACTGACTTTTAACCTATTTTTGTCTTGGTATGAATGAGCCTCTCAGAGACAGAATAAGAGGCTCAGAGTTTGACAATCCATTTCACTAGTATCTTTTCACTGGAGCTTCAAAGAATTTCATTTAAAGAAACTATTGATAGGAAGGGATTTGTGTTATTTTAGATTATATGTATATCTTTAAAAAATAATATCTGATTTATTTCCCATCTCTGTAACTGCTACAGCTTTACTAAAGCAACTCAATAGAGAGCCACATATTCCTGTTACAATTTATTTAAGACCCAATATTATTTTGCAAATATTCAACTATCTATATGTCTTGCCTACTTATTTTATTCTTAATTAGCATATAATGTAACAGGCTTTATTATGGAAGTTCCATAGTTCTTTTGGTTGATCTTTCTCCACCATTGGACTACCATTCTCTGCTACCCTAAATGTATGTTTAAATCTACACTGAATGTAACTTTCCCTCTTAAGTGTTACATTCTATTGCATTTTTTTTTTATTGGAAATTTTTTATTGGAAAATTTTTTTTTACATTTCAGATGTTCTCTCCTTACCCCATTTTCCCCCCTCCCTCCAGGAACTCACTATCCCTTCCCCCTCCTCCTGCCTCCACGTTGGTGTACCCCCTTCCACCCTCCCCTGTACCTCACCTCCCCACCCTCGAGTATCCCCCCCCCACGACGTCCAGCCTTCATGGGACCAAGGATCTCTTCTCCCACTTATATATAGCTCCCTTGCATATATAGCTGGAGCCATGGGTCCTCCCTAAGTGCTCCCAGGCTGGTGGTTTAGACCCTGGGGGCTCTGGTTGGTTGGGATTGTTGCTTTCCTCATGGTGTCGCGAATCCTCTCAACTCCTTCAGCCTTCACTCTATCTTCTCCATTGGGAACCCCATGATCAGTTTAATGGTTAGCTGTGAGCATCTGCCTCTGAGTATGTCGGACTCTTGCAGACCTCTAAAGAGACAGCTATATCAGGCTCCTGTCAGCATGTACATCCTGACATCCACATCAACCTCTACTTTAGTGACTGCACATAGGATGGATATCCAGGTGGAATAGTCTGTAGACGGTCCTCCTTCAAGGGTGGCCCTATCTAAAAGAAAGCTACTATATGATTTAGCCATATATATTTATGATTTAGCCTGGTTATATATTTGAAGAAATTTGTTAATAGAGAGATATATGCACATCCACATTTACCACACTATTTTTAATAGTAAAGTTATAGAATCAGCCTAGATACCTGCAAAAAGAAAAATATGGCAGTGCATACATCATGGTATTTTACTGAGCAAAAAAAAAAAAAAATTATCAAGAATGAAATTGTCCCATTTGCAACAAAAGAAATGGAACTGGAAATTATCATCTAATGCCACATAAGCTAGACTTAGAAGGACAAATGTCACATACTTTTTCTCATATGAAGAAGCTATTGGTATGAAATGAAATTATAGGTTGTACCATTTTGGCATTATGAGGATGAGGATGATGTCTAAAGGGAAAAGATAAAGGGAAACAGGAAAGGGCAATGAGAAAGTGAAAGACAATTATTGAATATTTTATCTTATATTCAGAATAGAGATTTAATCATGACACACATACATTAGTGCAAGGAGGATAATGTGGAAAGTTTAAGCGGAGATATATATATATATAAAGAGAGAGAGAGAGAGAGAGAGAGAGAGAGAGAGAGAGAGAGAGAGGTGTTTAGGGCAAAGGAGAGGATTGGGAGGACAACTAACACTAAGAATGATTTAAAAACTAAAAACCAATAGTTCCAGTGCCAGGTAAGAGATACTTTTCCTCAAATTGTTGATGATAGGTGTCCTGGAGATCCCACAACAATACAAGCTATTGGTGTTACTTTTGATTGTCCATCAGAAGTTGATGGTAAGAATACACTATACACATTGGTCATAGGACATAGAAAGATCAAATTGGTGCTGACTAGCAATCTTCCTCTCTACTAGCTTTCACAGTATTGGAAAGTGCTATGTAGACCACTGGGGGAAAATGTTATTACCACTCTTACTCACCTTTGAAAACTGTGAAATACAATGATGCATGGTAAGATATGCCCAGAAATGGAACTGTAGCATGGATGTTATGGGGTAACTAACTCTTTTGTGATTGGATTTAAGGTCCATTGCCCATGAAGAAATACATTCCTAGCACAACAATGTGGCCCAGAATCAATTCTTTTTGCCCCTGGGTTTAATCTACTACCATTATCCTGCTAAAGAAACACAAAAACAAACTGCCCTCTAGATTTGTTTATCTATATTCATAGATCAGTGTAGCTCTTAGACCTTACCATACAAATTTCTTGTGAAGTAGCTGATGGTTAACACAGAAATTTACAAATGGACAAATCACACAGAATAAGTGTCAGTGGAGTTCTCAGCCACAAATAGGTCATTTATATCACCACCCCTCCTTCGAGGCCCAGTCAGGGTCTATCATTGAAGAAGGGACAGAGGGAACATAAGGGCCAAAGGTAGGGAGGAAAAGAAAGGAAAAAAAGTGTTTTGTAGAAAAGACAGGGCTGATGCACTCATTAACTCTCAGCAGCTGTAGTAGCCTGCATATGACCTGGATAAAATGAAGCTAATTAGCATTCAAACATGAAGGGCAAAGAGGTTTACCACTGTCCATTCCTGAGGACTTATGGACAGTTGATGGCTTCGGGGGAAGGGGAAAGTCAGTTTTATTTAAGAGTGTGGCTCCTGATTAATCATGTTCCAGTAGATGGCTCCACATCCAGGAATATATATGGGCAGCAAATATTGGAATAGTGGACTATTTTTTTAAAAAGAGTATACAAAGTCAAGAGGGGGTGGATCTGGAAGGACTTGGGGGAAGAGTTGGGTAAATATAATTATATATATATATCACAATTCTTAATTAATTAAAACAACCTATAACAATGTGGTTCAAAATATAGATGCCAAATATAGATGTGACCCCAGAAATCCTGATTCAGCAAATTTTGGGTTCATCTTAGAATTTGAAAATTTAAACAACAATGGTATAAAATAACATTATAATTAAAATAATTTTGTCTATAGAAACTAATAATATGTAATTGTGTGGGTAGATAATCATGAATATCAGTTTTACTTCTGATTAATTAGCAGCACAAAATTTACTTTACTCCAGGGAATCATTTTGGAAGCCACTCGCTATTGACATATGATTTTTTTTCTAGAGGAATAAAAATAGTAAATAATGGATCAGAATCTTACAGAAATTTTTCTTGGTTATTCTTAATCTACAGAAAATAAACACATTAGAGTCAGTTAATTTTTTATTTACCATGATATCTCCTGTTTCCCATAATTACCCACAAGTGATTATGTAATAAATATATTAAGTTTTATTACATGTCTCAACAAAACTTGAAAAATCTGGATGAAATGGACATTTATATCTTTAGTATGTGTTGGGGAGCACACAAACAACAGCAAAAATATGTAGTCAGAGGACCCCTTGTTGGAGTCAGTGCTCGTCTTCTACTATGTGGGTCGGTGGATTGAACTCAAGTTCTCAGGCTTGGCAGCATGTAGCTTTCTTCTGCTGAGCCATCTCATTGTCCCTGTTTTAATTAATGAAGGAAGAAAAATGACCCAAAGAGCGTTGAATGGCTTTAGTTACAATACATATAACATTCCTATTAACTGCATGTGGGTACATATAACCACAAATAGTACTGGATGAAAACTGCAGTAACCCATTTAATCTGACCCCCCAAACCCAAGGGGAGCTTATTGGAACTGTCAAGAGTGAAATTAACCCAGACTAGAGTGTAGTTAGGGTTATGAGACTAACAGGGTTTAGCAATAGCTTCCAAAGAAGCAAGGTAGCAGTTAATATTGTAGTGTTCGAGCAGTATAGCAGGTTTGGAAGCAGCTATCAGAGGTCGTCAAGAACAGTGTGGTCTAGTGTGGTTCAATGGGGTAGAGATATTCATTAGGAGAACTTTAAAATAAATGCATATATATATATATATATATATATATATATATATATGAAAGTATTGGCATTATGTTTGGATACAGTCAGTAAAATATTGGCATTATGCTTGTATATGGTCCATTTGATTCACAGTAAGAGCTGAAGATTATGTCAGTATCAGGAAAGCTAACCAAGGAGCCAGAGACTTAGGTCTTAGATTTAACAGAGAAACAGAAGTACAGCCTGGAAACAGTTCTTGTCCTTTATTATATAAGATGGTGGTGATTTTAACAATTATGTAATCTTGTATACTTCAAAACAGCTAAAAGATTTTCAATATATATATGCCACAGATATAATAAATATGTCAGATAACAGACATGATAATTACTTGGACTTGATCATTCCACAATGTACAAATGTGCATAAAATGAGATATCATTTTATGCTCCCTAAATATATACAATTATTGTTTTTAAATTAAACATGAAACTAAAAATCATAGTGATATAATAGATGCTACAATAGTTGAGATATTAGAAGTAATGATAATTCATCCAAATGAGAACTCACATGCTTTAGCAATACTTAAAAATTTAACATATGACATTTACAGGTAAAAACAATATAAAATGCTCAATCAGAAAAGGCCATTATGAAATTAATATGTATTTTTTAGGAAAAGGGAGAAATATTTTATATACCATGTAAGTAAAAAGAAGAAGCAATGAACTCTCTAAGCCACAGAGTATCATTTAAGGCTTTAATGCTACAGGGACTCAGTATTTCTGGTGCCTTTGGCACTGGCTGAGAGAGAGATTGGTAGCAGTCTAGCAGGTATTTTATATTTCTAGATTCCTTATGGAGAGCCTACTTGATTACTGAACTTGGCAAAATTTCCAGTATCTTTGAAAGAAGCAATTGTTCATTAGGACCTGGCAGGTATATTTCTGCAAATACATTTAAAATGTTTGTTATTTACTGTGAGTGCAGATAAAATTGTGGCTGTAAAGATGGTAGATATGTCTGTTTGTCTTTGGAATCTTGCGGCATCAGTAAGAGCAGCATTTTGCTGGCAATGTAAGCAGAAAAGCTGGGCCAGTCATTCAATTAAGTAAAGCCTTGGCTCAACTCTGACAACCCTGATTCAGATATTTCAGACAGACTTTTAGGGCCATGAATTATGCAGGTAAGTGCCCTGTGCTCTGTAGCACTTTGTATGTTAACACTTGGCTTAAAAAGTAGGGGAATGGAATGGGAGGATCAAGCAACTAAGAGGAGGGAAGAAGAAGGTGAGGGAGGGGATAAATGAGGAATAGATGAAATTAAGGGCCATTCAAGGGGTCATATGGAAAACTAATGCAGTAGAAGCTTCCTAAATTTTTTATGTATATGTATACATATACATATATATGAATGTTATCCAAATGAAATAGCCAAATATGGGGCAGACAGAGACCCATCTGGACATCTCTCACTACCAAATGAAGCTTCAGTATAGAGAATGGGTTATATTTAATCAAATAGTTGTCCAAAGAGGTCCCATAGAATGCCTCAAACAACACAGGCTGTTGCAAAAGCTGTAGACTTCTTGACTCAAACTGATGGTAAGACCCCATTGCTGAAGACAGCACCTACACAATTCATTGAACATAGAGATGTTCATCTGATGCCCACTCAAACTCCTCATCCATACGGGTTAGTGTTCTTTGTACTGGAAGTACTTTGAATGCTACCAAAGAATAAATGTAAACATCAATCCAGCTACAAACCATGGGATTTACTATTGTGTCCTGCCTAAAAGATTCGCTTGTTCAATGGTGATCTGAAGCTTATGGCGCAGGCTTTAAATCTGATCAATTTGATCAAATCAGATTTAAAGCCTGCGCCATAAGATGAATATCATACCCAATGCTGCTTGGATGGCCAAGAGACTGAAATACATAGTCCAGAGACCTAGGATAAAAGCATATACTACTGTTCTGCATAAAGAGATTAGCAAATAATTGTAAACAGGCAGCTTTTGTGGACACTTACCAGCCTGAGTAGTCAGAGATCTTATAAATATGCAGCCTCGGCAGACAGTACCAACTTAGATAAGGACAAGTGAATCATAGGCAGAGCCATAGTGATTTGTCCCTGAACCTACACCCAGCTGATACCCTGTTCTGAAAAGTATCTGTACTCCCCTGAACACCTATGCTCCAGTGTCATTCCCTTCCCACATCCTGCCTTTTTGTGTTTATAACCTCTGTGTGAGTAAGTAAATTATGGTGTGATTTAAATAATTAAATGAATAAATTAATTAAAAAAAGAAATTAGCAAATAGCAAGAAAATGACTCCCAGTAACATTCTGCTATACTAATAGTTCAGTGTCTTGCTCAGTCATGATCAAAGAAGTATCTTCCTGAAGCAAATGGAAACAAATACAGGCGGACTATATGATGAGAATGAGAGATCTTAGAACAATCAGTCATAAAAGGGGAGTCTCCATTAAATTTACACCTCAGGGATCACAAAACTCTGCAGAAGAAGCGGCAGAAAAACTATAATAAGATTCAGAGGGGATGGAAGACAAGGAAATGGGGCCTTCTAAAAAACAGGAGGACCAATGCACAAATGAACTCACAGAGACCAAGGCAGCATCCACAGGACTGCATGGTTCTGCACCAGATGGGTTCCCATTGCTGAAAGCAGAAGGATACACAAGCCCCTATGCCTAACTCAGAAGCTATCTCCAGTTGATAGCCACTGGCAAAGGAAAATTTAGTTTTCTTCAATGGAGCCTCACTGGGGAAACTGAGTACTCAGAATGCCCAGAAGTAGATGGCAGACAGGAAATAAACTAGAATGGCATTCCTTACCTCATAAGGTTGAGTTAGGGATTTTTCTTTGTAAATTTTATCTACCCTACTGATTTTGTATGTATATTATGGCTTCAAGTTTTGTGTTTTTAATGGGATTCCTGAGTATGTGAATGACTGTGTCTCTGTATCTATATTTGTTTCTTGTGCCATTTCTTGAGCTCTTTTCCATTTGTTTGTTTTGTCCATTTCCAATCAGTTTTATGACTTTATATTTTATTATTATCCATAGATGCCTGTTTTGTTTTCAAAGAGAGACAGAAAGGAAATGCAAATGGGAGCAGAGTTGAGGAAGATGTGGCAGAAGTAAAGGAAAACTATTAAAAAAAATATGTTGTATAAAAAAACCATTTTCAATAAAAATGTTAGCATACTGCATTTTGTGGATTAGTTTCTCTTAGAGTAGACTAGGAGGATCATGAGCATATAGATCAGTCTATTTTGTTTAGGATTGCATGTCTAGTGCTCAGAATAATGTCTAACAAATGGCAATATTCAGAAAGCACTTGGATGAATGAGGAAAAGTGTCTCCGTACACTGTGAAAGAGCATACAAATTAGCTATGTATTTTTAAGGCTCTTTCTATCACAAATGCAAACAAGTCTTAAGCAGAAAAATGTAAACTTCTTATGGGAAACTGACTTTAGAGAACCAAAATTGTGTCTAGGAACTATTTGATATATGACTAATGCCACTATAACAATGTTTTGACTAGTGACTGTTGATAAAAGAACATCATTTGTTTTACTTGAATACAATGTCTACCTTCAACATTTGTAAGACCAAATTGGAACAAGGGTTGGGCAATGGTTCTGCCTTTTGATAATTTATATAATATATTATCTTTGAAAGAAAACATTGATGCAATATGTGGCTCATATCTTTTAGAGGCTGATAGCATTCTTTCTTGCTATAGCATAGCTTTCCAATTGTTTTGTCACAGATCAATAGTTACACTTAATATTTTTTAACAGGAAGTAAAAGATTATGTGGTTAAATATTTTGTGCAATTCTGTATAAATCCTATCTGAGAAATCCATAGTATGCCTTAAACTAGTAAAATATCAGAGAACTTACACAGTAAACAAACATTCATTTTAAAGTAGATTTTCAAACTGTGATAACTATAGACTTTTCTTTTTTTATTAAAATTTCTATAAGATTTTTTTTATTGAATAGTCTTGGAAAAAATATAGTACAAATAAAAGACAAAGCTTTCTCTGCCTGTCAAAGGACTACATTCTTGTATGAAAAGACTATTAGTCTTCCAAGCCTACTGTTTTGCATTTTCATAAGGGTTTGTACCAAATGACCTTAGTACAAAGATAAAATATTTTGCTGGGCAGTGGTGGCACACATCTTTCACCCCAGCACTTGGGAGGCAGAGTCAGATGGAGCTCTGAGTTCAAGGCAAGCCTGCTCTATAGAGCTAGTTCTAGGACAGCCATGTCTTACACAAAACCCCCGTCTCAAAAAGCAATAAAAAAAAAAAAAAAATCAAATATTTCCTAATTTGAATTTTTCTAAAAAAAATTTTAAACTAAAAAAATTTTGAATTTTTTTTTCAAAAAAAATTGATGTTTATTTTTTAATTCTTAGGGAAAAAATTTCCCCCAACAAAAAAAAAAAAAAAAACCCCCCCCCCCCCCCCCAAAAAAAAAACCCCCCCCCCCCCCCCCCCCCCCCCCCCCCCCCCCCCCCCCCCCCCCCCCCCCCCCCCCCCCCCCCCCCCCCCCCCCCCCCCCCCCCCCCCCCCCCCCCCCCCCCCCCCCCCCCCCCCCCCCCCCCCCCCCACCCCCCCCCCCCCCCCCCCCCCCCCCCAAAGGGCTGGAAAAACAAACATTTAAATGTAAAATTTTATTGTTTTGGGAAATTTGGGAAAGGGGTTTAAAAAGGGGAAAATTCCCTTGAACTTTAAATTAAATTTTCGGGTAATTTGAAAAAAAAGGGGGGGTTTTTAAACGGATATTTTGGAAATTTTAGAATTTGGGGAAAAGGGGAAAAAAGAATATTATTGGGGCTATAATTTTTTGAACGGTTTTAAAAGAAAAGAAAAATCAAATGGTAAAAAAAAGGAATTATTACTGAAATATTTTTTGTTCTGAAAAAATCAATTCCAAAAAAAAAATTTAATACGAGGAAAAAGAAAGCAGAAAGGGTTTAAACTGGAAAGTAGAAAAAAAAAACATCAAAAAAATTAAAAAAAACGGGAAAAATAAATTGTGCCCAAAATTTTGCAAAAAAATTTTTCTTTTGGGGGGAATGTTCAAGGACATTCAAATTTTAAGGGGAAATATTTTAAAGGAAGAAAACCAAGTGAAAAAATTTTAAAATAAGGTTTAGGAAAAACTTTTTGTTTAAAAAATTTGGGGCATACCTGAAAAAATTTATGACAAGGAAAAAAATATTTAAGGGGCCCTTAAAAATGGCAGGGGGGGGGAAAAAACTTTGGGGGTTTGGAAAATTTTTAAGGCGGCCTGAAGAATATTTTGTAGACCTTATAAAAGAGAAAATAAGGAAAAAATGTTTTATTCAAAAGTTGGAAACAATTCTATGTTTTAAATTTTAAAAAAAATTTTGGAGACTTTTCTTAGAAATTTTTTAACCATGTAAATGTTTTTTAAATGCCTGTTTATTTTTACAAACTTTTTTTGTTTGTAGTACAGTTAAAATATTGTCTAAGGGGTTGTATAGAGTAGATACTTAAATGTCTCCTGAGTTCTAAAAGTAATTAGAGACAGAAGAAATTACTTGTTTCAAGCTTCAAAAAAGAGAAAAATTTAAGGTAAACTCATGTTTTCTTTGCTACAGTGGTCAGCTTATTGATCGTTTAAACCTAAATTTCTCAAATGAAAACATTCATTAGCATTGAATTCATTACATAGATTTATAGAAAGTAATTCTGGGTTGCCCATGAAAAAAAGCAAGGGTTTTGTAAAATAGAAAGATTTTTTAGAAACTCAAAAGTTCAAGTATATATGGGGTTTAAAACGTCATGGAGAAGAGGGGAAAATTAAAATTTTCACCAACATCAAAGTAAGGATTTTTTCTTTATCATTTGGCAGTGAGGACTAATGATAATTCAATACTTAGGAATAGTGTTCACCGATGAGAAATTTAGATTCAAACAGATCAATAATGCTGACCACTATAGCAATGAAAACATGATGTCATTTTGTAGGCAGTGATGATGCAATCCCTTGCATATGGATTTTTGCAAACCGTTTCAGGAATCAACTTTCTCTAACTTTCATAGTACCATTAATGGCAGTTGCTGTAGGTACTTTTGACAGTATGAAACAGCAAAAGACCCTTCTTTTATACATATAGAACCAGGTCTATGTGTAAAGATGTCACTGCTAGTACAGGTAAGATTTTCAAACATTGATTTCTAGAAATAATTGTGGGAAAACCTCCATTTCATATCACAATATCATTATACCTCTTCAAAGAAAAAGATAATCACTCAGTGTTGAATGTGGTGTTGAATAATGTATTTTTATTTACTATAATATTATTATTTACTATATGGAAGTGGAAATATGCATAAACATTAGGAAGATGGTTTAGAAGTCCCCATACAAATATTAAAATGAACTAGTAATATCAGTGGGAAAACTGTACCTTACTGGATATACTCCAAACAAATACATTCATGTGTAGTAGGAACCATATACAAAAGGTGGTTATTGAAGATTAATATAAGAACCTTATCAACTAAATAATGGTTACATGTTACAGAATGTTCATGAGATAAAATAGCACATAGTAATTTAGAAATGAGATTTTATTGAGTGCAGGGGCATAGTAGTATTCCCATGAATTGCTACTATTATAGCAAAGTAAGTTACAGTAGTATTTATAACACAATATAAATTTTATTTGGAAATTTAAAAAAAATCCAAAATTTTACATACTCATATTTACATAAACAAACATCTAGTACAGTATGAGTTATCTATAGAGACTAAGGGTGAAAACGCTGTGTGTTCAAGGAGTCCGGAGGGATCATTATTATCTCTGTTCACCTTTTAGGAATCTGTATTATTTAATTCTTTAGATAAATATGCTTTGCTAATTTAGTCTCTTCTAGAAGTTAATAAAGCAAATATATGTACACGAAGACAAACATACCACTAAAGCAAAGATCTCTATAGCTACTTAGATGAAATAGTCAATGCATAGTCTAAACTTTCAAGAAATTTAGAAAATACTTATGTAGGTTATCTGTTGCTATGTTTGTGTATGTATTTCATTGTAAATGTTGTTTTGTTTTATTTGAATCAAAGTTTCCACATGTAGAACAGGGTGGCTTCAAACTCTTAGACCTCCATACTCTGTTTCGGACTGTTGTAAGTCATAAGCGTACCCTGATATTTTGAGGCCCATAGTATTATGTGTGTCTTTCTCTGTCTCAATGGCTTTGTTAAACACACACACATGCACATGCACACGCACACGCACACACACATACATGTGCATGAACATGTACATACACATACACAGGGACATAAAAGTGAAACACACGTTGCAAAGGTATTTACATAAGTGCTAGAAGAGTGACTGCTACAAGAAGCATTTAAGAAAACGCTCCCATAGCCTTAATGACAAATTGCCCAATTTTTCTTGTGCTGAAGACTCTTCTCCGTGGTTGCTACAGTGGTCTGTAGCTGAAGAATAAAAAATA
>JAJTUV010003991.1:0-29988 GCA_021653895.1 Mastomys natalensis | reverse complement strand
TGCCCATAAGTGCTAAACAATTTTCAGATGAGCAGTTGATGGACAGGTAATAACTGGGTGGTACTTAAGATGCTAAAACCCTGACAAACGTATTTTTCCTTAAGGCATTTCTCCTACAGTCAGAATAGAAAGTCATTCTAACTTCTTTGTTTTAATTTTGTGGAAAAGAAAGAACTAGCCAAAATTCAAACAGCAAGAAGATGGGTTGATTCTCTATTCTTAGAAAGCTTTCTCCCCAACACCCATTTCTTTGTAATATATTTTATCATATAAATGAAAAATACTAATGTTGATTTGAAAAATAAAAGTTTTTTTTTCTTTTTAGAAGTTCACTTATTCTCCCAGCCTTGGGAACATAGTACAGTCACCCCAATAACAAACACAAAAGCAAAGAGAGACTGAAGTGAATTTACAAAAAAAAAAAAATGTCTAATGTTCAAAGTACTTCATTTGTACTGAAGATTCCAGCAAGCAATTAGGATTCTGAAGCAAGGAACAATAATTACAAACTCATTTCATGTTCGGAAGCAACTTCATACAAAGAAAACTTGGATAGAAGTGGAGAAGCCACTACTTTCTTTCTACATAGGAATATGTAGTTATACTTCATGCATTTACTATAGCAATTTACAGGGTTGTTAATCTCTTTTCCTAAACAAGGAAAGTTAATGATACATAGATTATGATAACAGTTAGAGTAACCTTCCCGTTTCAAGTAATATTCGGCTTGTAGTCAACACCGTTGATTCCTCTTACGAGGCACATTTCAAATAATTAATACGACTCCCTGTTGATAGGAGCTTCTCGGCTCCCAGCGCTTTCATCACTAACGGTAGAGATGGCAGAGCTGATATAATGTACACAGTCTCTCGGAATGGTAACTAAGAATATTGCGTATTCACTGCTATATTCCAGTGGAATACTTAAAGCACCCTTATAAAAGGAATACGATACCAGTTGTGCACAGTTACCCATCCATGCTTAATATGGTTTATTAAAAAGTTCACATTAGCTAACTATAAAATCACCTGTTGAGAAGAATTTTTTGCTTTTAAACCTTGGTATCAAAGAGGCTTGAATCAGTATAAAAGGCTAATTTTTGTAAATAAAAATAATATATCACTGACTTGGCATTTGCCCCAGTAATCTCACGGCATGAAGTAATATTGGCTTCATGCCTGTTACTGGAGCATAGCTTTTTACTACATTTGACAATCGAAGCTACCACTATACATCCACCAGCACATGGACCATGTGCAACGTGAATGTGCACATATTTTAAAGCAAAGAAACCAACAGGAAGAGACAGGCGACTTTGTCAAGCATCTGTAAAGCTAGCGGTGTTTTGATCCAAATGTGGTTTTAATTTATCATATCATTTTTACTCAAAGAAAGTCTCAGTACATTAAATCCTTTGGAAAACATGAACAGACTTTAAAGAGAAACGTAGACTCTTTGAAACTGTCACTCTTATATTCTGTTTGAAGAAAATGAGCCGTTCAAAATGTTTCCTCTTCTGGACATACAGGTGTAGGGAGTTTAGAGATTACACTGTGGGCACTGAGACAGGACTACTGGAGTCTGGTTTACCATCATATTCTTTCTCTGTCCTGGGAAAAATCTAGCAAACTGAAGATGGAGTGTGTCAGGGAAAGCTGGAAATGACAGGAATTGGCTGGAAATGACAGTCCCCAAAGGTGAGGAAGACCTGAAGTTCTGAGTTGAAGAAGGAACACTAGAAATTATGAAGCCTGCTGCTGACTCATTTGTTAGCATTACCATGATTCGAAGTCACCTTTACAGCATCGTAGGTCAGTGGTAGTCATATATTTATCTCCATGAAGATACATAAAAATATAATGCCTTTAAGATTAGCCACTAGAGCATGGAAAGCACAACTTGCAGTTTGAAATGTCACAACTGACTCTGCAAAGCCCTTTCCCCTCTTTGTTAAGGATTACTTCAAGGGGGTTCTGGAGAAAGGGTTCAGTGTTTATCGGGCTCAATGTTTAATGCTTTTCCAGAGTATCTCTGTTTGATTCTCAGCACCCCATGGTGTTTAACAATGGTTGCTACCTCCAGTTCTAGGAGATTTGACATTCTCTTCTGGTCTCCAATCCCTGTACATATGTATGTAGTTCATAGACATATATGAAATCAAAGCACCCACCCACACAAAATATATAAAAAAAATTCTCTAAACAAGAATTATTTCAAAAAATAAAATTTAATAATTATGTTAAAATATAGTTAAAACAGTAAGCTTCATCATAACTTTGTTTAGGTGCTAAGACAGATGATTTCCAACAAAAGATGTGCTCAGGGCTAGGAATGTTCCTTGTGGATAGAGAGATTGCCTATAATGCTTAAGGTCCTGCATTCAATTCCCATCATCCCCAAGAGAAAAAAATATAAATAAATCAGTTCAAATCAACATCATCAGGTTAAAAACTTGGTAAACAACTCTGGTTTAAATAGATTTGATCAGCCCTCTTAGATAAGTACATGTCTGCTCTTTAACCATAAATACCAATTCTGCTCTTCCATACTTGACCAGTCTAGTCCTTAAAATCTTAACGTGGAGCTGTTGATGCTCTGGTGAAGAGTGGACCGAATAACTAACAAGGTTTTCCCAAGAAGCAATGAGTCTTTTCCCACAGCAGTGTGCCTGCTGGTGAAGGAGGGGCATTCTTACAGATCAATAAGAGCTGAAGAGAGGTGAGTAAGGGGCATTCTTATAGAACAATAACAACAGTTTGGGATTTCATTGTGGATCCCAATAACAATGTTCTTACTTGGTTAGTGTGTGTGTGTGTGTGTGTGTGTGTGTGTGTGTGTTTGTTGTGTGTGTGTGTTGTGTGTGTGTGGAGAGAGAGAGAGAGAGAGGAGAGAGAGAGAGAGAGAGAGAGAGAGAGAACAGACACAGACACAGACACAGAGACAGAGACAGAGACAGAGAGATTTCTGGATTGACAGATACTACTGTGCATAGGTGGTTAGAGATCCAAAGAGCTAACAGAATCTGAAAGTATTCAGTTTCTCTAAAGAAGATGAAGTCTGACAGTCTGTTGTCAGAAAGCCCGTAAACGAAGAAGCTAAAAAGGCTAGAACCAAAACACCCAAGCTTCAGTTTCTTCCTACTTCTTGATTTCTGCAGCACAAACCCCTGACATACTAATTAAGAAAAATAAGGAGGAGGCTGCTGACTATGCTAAACGTTTGACCAAGAGAATGAAGGAAGCTGTGTGTGGGAGTGGGGTGGGCAGAGTGGTGGGTGGGTGGGGTGGGGGACTTCTAGGAACAGATTCCCAAGAGACCTAGACCGTCCTCAATGGAGCTTCTTCAACTGAGTCTAGCCAAAAATAAGTCTTTAAGAATAACAAATAAATGATTAGTTCTTTAAGCAGCAACAACAACAAATCCAAACGAGGTCAGCATGAACCTCCCCACAATATGCAGTTTAGGCCTAAGGACTTTGTTCTGGCAAAGACAATTGAGAATGTAGAACAGTTCTCTTCTCATCTCCCTATCTGTGTAAAAGCACAGTATACATGTCCATCTCAGGTACCAGTGGAGAAGAGAGACCCTGCCATGGAATGTAAATATTTATACACGTCGTGAAGGCAAAGTCTTTGTCTTTTGTTAAAAGAACATATAGGTCTCTGAATGGAATTGCTACTTTACAAATATTTAAAATTAATGCGGCGGTGTGGAGCAACGCTTTAATCCAGCACTTGGGAGGCAGAGGCAGGCGATTTCTGAGTTCAGCAGCTGGTTACAGAGTGAGTTCCAGAACAGCCGAGTACACAGAGAAACCCTGTCTCGAAAAACCAAAAATAAATAAATAATAAATAAATATTAAGAGAAGCGTGTGTTTTCTTTCTCTAATCAGCCTTTTGCTAGGTGACTTCTTAAACTCAAAGAAGATAAGTTAAAAAACAGGAAAGTTTTCCTTCCTGGCAAAGAAGATTTGACAGGAACAAAACTAGAGATCAGCTTCCAAGTTCATTTTCATTCAAATAATATTAAGGCCAAATGATTATATGTGTGTGTGTGTGTGTGTGTGTGTGTGTGTGATGTGTGTGTGTACACATTAATGATACATTAGATACATATGTGTTCTAATATATCACATATATATGTACGTGTTATAATGCACAGATGTATATATATGCTGATACAATTCATGTACAATAAAGTTCCTCAAGTTATAATTCAATATTTTTAGAAAAATATACAAGAGGCTTGCAAAACTCACCCCCATAATTAACTGTAGACCAGTTTCCTCACCACAAAAACAGAACCTCCAGCCTCATTAGCCCTCCCTTCTCATTTCTCCTCAATTTATCTCTGCTCTAGGCAATCACTTAGCTAATCTCTTTCTCCGTAGATTTGCTTATTCTGGACTTTTCTGATAAATGAAATTACAGGTCCCCCTTTGTTAGCAGCTTTTGTCACTCAGCATAAATTTTCAAAACTCATTTATGTCGTAAATCATTGCTTCATTCCCTTTTCTCATCAAGCAATTCTTCATTTAGCAGCTACTCCGTATTTTATTTATGCAATCATCAATTCATGTGGGTGCTTCAGATCATTTCCACATCCTGAGTATCATGGAGACCTCTGTTAGGACCTTGAGAAATGGTCTTTTTGGTGCATCTTTTCTTCGATAGCTTCCTGGGAGGGAGGTGGAGTATAGCGTCTTATGGTAATTCTCACCCTACTTACATCTTTTGAGGAAATGCTAGATTGATTTCAAAAGACGCCATCATTTGGCCTTCCACAGCAAGGTGGTATTCAGAAAAGCATGGAGATACTTTCTGATTTTGTTTCCCTTTAAGATGACAGAACGATAAGTTCAAGGTTTGTCAGATGTTGAAATAATCCTATTTACAATGCCTAAAATCTAGAGAATACACACTCTGTCTGAATAACTACCAAAAAATAAAATAAAAAAAATATAAAATAAAACAAAACAGAGAATATGGGCATAGTGTTGTGTAGTTCATCCATACTGAGAGGATACAAGGTAAAGATACTCTGGCAAATAAAAAATGAGAAAGAAGTAAGTCATGCTTTAAAATAAAAATCTAAGATATTCTGTGTTGGGTATGTCAAAAATGCAAAAACTTTTAGTCTGGTCAATAGAGCCCAGACCTGTAGCAAAACCATCAGGCTATTGTGGATTCTGAAAAAGGAGTATTTTTTCTCCTTTCAATGTCTTTTCAACTTTCATTTAATTTCTATTCATTGAAGAACCCCATGCAATTTGTACTAGAGTTCAAATATAGAAAGGATTTGACCAGCTTTCAGTAGGGCAAAGGGTTTATTTTTTTTTCTCTCTCTCTACTTCCCAATACCTCACTTGCACATCTGAGAGCAAAAAGACATTTCACAGAACCATAGAATTGAGAGAGAAAGACATTTAATAGCTTATAGCCCAAACCCACATTTTAGTGTGAAGAGATTGAGAGCTTGGGGAGCTGAAGAGTTTTTCCAAATGACAATCCGAGTGGCTGTCATTACGATGATGTTAGAGACAGTAAGAAAGGATCCAGTAGCATCTCTACTGTGCCACCTAGGAAGCTGCTGCAGGAGATCATTGTTTCCTAGGTGTGTGGAGCATGACTTTTCAAAAGTCCAGAGATACCGAGAGGTTGAGAGTCATTTGTTTATGCAAATACATATTTGTTTTCTTCTACTAGAGGCAGCCACATATAAGATCATACTTCTTGTCACGAGTTTCCTATACTAGCATACAGATTCTGTCACTCCTTAGCTGCACAGGTCAACAAATAAGGCACCAGGACCTCAATCCCCTCATTTGTATGATGGGTTTATAAAAGCACTGACCTCAGAGGTTATTGTGAACGTTATATGAATCTGTAAATACGAACTAATTAGAACAGTGTTTGGTACAAAATTAAGTATTTAGCAATGTTTAGCTATTTTAATTACAGATTCATTCTTTCATTAATAATTCATCAGCCACAGGTACCTTTAAAGTAGTTTGCATTTATCACACAATGAAGTACTAATTCATATCCTTAAGTAGATGGAGAAAAAGTAAGCAGTAATCGCAATTACATCATCTGTATTATGGATTCTAGGGGCTAACCGCATAAAGAAAGGCTTAAAATTGGGCACACAGAATTCCAGGGGGAGAGACAGGCTTCAGTTTTTCACAGTATGCTAAGTGAAGGCCTAACTTAGTTGTCCTGACATGCATCTGAAGCATTGGAGAGATGACTTTAATCGACAAATATGAAAAGATCAAAATGGAATGAGCAGTGTGGTCTCAACAGGTTAATGTCCTTGCCTGAAGACCCACCCTCTATCCTAGAACCCAGATAGAGGTGGGATGAGAAAACTCTTTCTACCTTAAAATAAAACAGTCCTCTGACCTCCACGTGGATACACAGAGCAGTGTGTGTGTGTATGTGTGTGTGTCTGTGTGTATTAAATTATAACGAAACTAAAAGGCTCAGGTTCAATTTCAGTTACTCAAGTTAGTTTGTGTGTTGTAAACTGAAGCTAGAGCCCTGACTGCTAACTGTGTTAACTGCCTTTGTTACTAAAACTCGTAACCAAGATGAGAGCATTGATAAGGAAGAAATGTTTATTTTATTATAGAAATATCAGTCCATACCACTTGGCCCCTTGCTTTGGAACCTGTTACAAGGCATCAGAGTATGGTAGGTAGAGACAGATATGTGGTACCCACTTCCTTATAGCCTAGAAGTGAAACAGGGTAAGGGCTTAGGGTACCCACTGTTCTCTGAGGAGCTTACAACAACCACTTAACTATTTTCGACTGCACCCCACCTCATCAAGTTTGTACTACCTCCTAGAGTTCCCTCCAGTTTGCTGAGTGGTACTTAACCAGATAAACTTATGTTGATGTATCACACTCAGACCTTAGGACAAGGTCAGTGAACTAGCACTTAGCTGTAAGATTGGACTTCAATCTGCTTTTGATGATTAAGGTTTAAGCTACCAAATATGTTGGTAGGAAAGGCTTTGTTCTTGTCTCACTACAAAGGTAGACAAACACTTATAAATATAACACTGTCACCACTGAGCCGTGCCTAAAAACAGCATACATAAAATACAGAGACAAACGGTTTGGAAAATGAACATAAAGTAAAACCATATTCCACTACCATAATGTTCCTACTGGTTTCTGCACTTATGTACCTCTTAACTCATTTTTAAAAATTACTTTTCTTATAGTGTTATAACCAAGCTTCATACTTTATTGTCATGAAGGTAAATTTTATGCTAATTTGTTGTTTACTTCAAGTTTTAATTTTTCAATTGATCATTTTGATTATTTTCCCCCAAGATATATATATTTCCCCTTTGAGAACAATAAAATACGGTATTATTATTTTGTTTTGAGAAGTTTTACCATGAGTTTAAGTCATATTTCTTTGTTCTTCAATAAAGACTTCATGTGAGAATAATAGATCCTACAATAAAAACCTTATTTAAGAATGACATATGTAATTTTTTCTTGTTTATGTTTGCAAACACCTCTGACAGTAGCTTAACTTTATCATTAAAAAGTTTGATTCATATTGAAAATAATCCTTACTCCAGATACAAACTATCAAAGGTCAGTGGGTACTTCTGAAAAATTGCTCATGCTTAGCATGATAACAACCTTTTTCTCCTTCATGTTCTACTCTAAGCATAGCCTCAGGCATCATTAAAGCCAGCTTTCCAGTGACAAGGTTGGCACCAATCAAAAGCAACTATTAAAAGAGGTTTCCAAAGATGCCAATGTGACACCTTCTGCTTCTGATTTCTTTTCTCTCCATGAACTCATTTGAAAGACTTATTTAATATTTTTAATTATTTGAATGAGAGTGTACATGCATGAGTGTATAAGTACTACATGTGTACAGATGCCTGCAGAGTCCATCCAGAGGGTTTCAGATTCTCCAGAACTGGAGGTATAGCTATTTGTGAGCTTCCAGATGTGGGTCCTTGAAACCAGAGCAATAGCAGTAAGTGCTCTGGATGGCTTAGACATGAGCACCACCCCTGTTGAGGGATGGGGACACCTACCCATCTCAAAAATATTAACCCAGAAGTGTTCCTGTCTAAAGGAAATGCAGGGACAAAGAGTGGTGTAGAGATGGAAGAAAAGGCCATCCAAAGACTGCCTCATCTAGGGAATCCATCTCATCTGCAGACACCAAACCCAGACACTATTGCTGATGCCAAGAAGTGCTTGCTAACAGGAGTCTGATATAGCTGTCTCCTGACAGGCTCCAGAGCCTGACCAATACAGATGAGCATGCTTGCAGCCAGCCATCACACTGAGCACTGGACTGCAATGGAGGAGTTAGGGGAAGGACTGAAGGAGCTGAAGGGGTTTGCAACCCCATAGGAAGAACAACAATATCAACCAAACAACACCCCCAACCCCGAGCTCCCAGGGACTAAACCACCAAACAAAGAGTACACATGGAAAGACCCATGGCTCCAGCTACATATGTAGCAGAGGATGGACTTACCTAGCATCACAGGCCCTTGGTCCCGTGGTGGTTCAATGCCCCAGTATAGAGGGATGCTAGAGCGGTTAGGCAGGAATGGAGGGTTGGGGGAGGGTGGAGTAGCACCCTCATAAAGCCAAAGGGGAGAGGGTTTGCAGAGGGAAAATCGGGAAGGGGGAACAACATTTGAAATGTAAATAAATAAAATAACCAATTAAAAAAAAAGACATCTATGCCGTTCCTTCCTTCAACTTTTAATCGCTCATATAATTGTGAATTTAGCAATATAGGAAGCAGCAGAGAAACAACTGCATTCTTAATTTACCCAAGCGTTTGCCACTAATGGAGTGAAATGCCACTGATAGATTTCTCCCTGGTGAGCAGTGCAGTATTTCTAGACACAGAGACAGAAGGTTGGTATTATCTAAAGCAAAGGTGTGGAAACATTTCTTTGGCTCCAACTTTTACTATGCAGTTAGCATAAAGGACTACATATGACCAAGGTGACTCATCTCTCTACGAAGAGTCTATCAACATGTGGTAATTCCAGGAAAACATGAAGGGCACACTGTTAGGGATGATCTACAACTATCTCTAACTGGGGAGACAGGAGGGTAGAGGAGAGGAAGTTCTGTGCAGTGGTAGTATAGAAGAAGCCTGTGGTGATGTGTATAGACAGAAAGCAGGGAGACTATGAAAATCACAGGACTAGGCAGGACAAAAGCCAGGACGCCCAGGTAGGGAAGTCACAAACAGATGACTGCCAAATTATAAAACCTTCATAAATTCATTGAAAGAAGCAGCCAACAATGAATGTCTGACATCTAGCTTAAGGGAATGATCAATTCAAAGCCTTTAGCAATTTATCTCCTGTGCTGGTTTGAATAATAATGGCCGCCGCAGCAGTTTCATACATTTGAAAGGCTAGTCATTAGGGAGTGGTACTACTTGAGAATAATTAGGAGGTGTGGTCTTTTTGAAGAGGTGTGTCCTTGAGGGTGGGCTTTGAGGTTTCAAAAGCTCAAGGAGGGACCACTGTCTCTTTCTCTTCTTCTGATGCCTGCAGATCCAGATGTATGGCTCTCAGATTCTCTTTCAGCACTGTATTTGCCTGCATATGGCCATTCTCCCTACCATGGTGATAATGAACTAAATAAACCCCTGAAGCTGTAAGCAAGCCTCAATTAAATACTTTCCTTTATAAGAGTTGCCTGGGTCATGGTGTCTCTTTATAGCAATGGAACACTGACTGAGATATTTACTTTCTAGGTGGAACCTTCCCTGCAATAGAACATTTTGAAAGGAAGTCTAGACATCATATGATTCCACTCTTGTTATCCTTTGCATCTGTTTAAACAGTCTGTTAATCTCCTGCAATATCATACTGATAGCTACACGTTTAAGACACATCCAAATGAATTTAATATAGAGTTGTAAGCAAAACAAAATCTATAAATTAGCAAGACACAGAAGCCTACTAGAATGAGCAATAGTCTATTAATCCTAATGTAGAATATAGTTTTTGATGAATTTTGATGCTCACAGATATAAGCTATAAAAATAAGAAATATTTTTCTTTCTTTTTCTCCTAAGTTAAGATTTTTTTTTTATTTTTATGACAGAAAATATTTACATATTTGGTAGAAAGCTTATTGGTAAACTAAATTGGTCTGGGATGCTGTAATATAGATAAATAAAATTGGCCTGATACTAATATTTAAAGTCAATTGTCTCTTTAAAATATAACTCAGGTTATATTTTATATAACACAGATATGCTATAAAAAATTAACAGAAAACATGAAAATGGTTAGTATATAGTATACAACAAGGAACCAATATTGTGTGTCTTCCCTTTACTAACATTTTAACATATGCTTTCCTATAGGTTTATTTCATTGTTGTTTGTGTCTTTTTGAATTTTTACTCATTACTAGATCTATATAACATATATATAGTATATATTATTTGATAATAAATGAAACAAATATTAAACAATGTAAATATTTTAAATTATTTTGTCTATCTAGTTTTTATAGGGTCAAAATTGAGACATAAAAAAAAATAGTGTACCGGACTCTTTCTCTTTAGATTCTGCTAATGCCCTGAGTGTGTGCAATCACATCTTAAAATATAGGAAAAACTGGCTGCTGATTCAACTTGTGTAATTTTGTTTTCTAGGTAATAATCAGATATTACATTTTAAAAGATAGCAGCTAGTTTGCTTGTGGCTGTGGTAATGAAGTGTATTTAATATTCTCACTGTTTGTTGAAGAATGAGTCATGGATTAATCTCACAGTGTAAGTTATCTATGTAAAGTGCAGAATGTGATTTTTATACCGATTCCATTCTGGAGCTTATGACATTGAGCAACGTTGTACCCCAGCAAATGATGATAAAATAGAAAGGATCCTGAATGAGCTCTCATTATTTTCCCATTACCCTCTTATCCATTTGGATATCAATGCATGCTACTATGTGCTTTGCAGAAGTACAGGAAGACATTACTGAAATCTCAATTCTTGAATCTCAAAATCTAGGATGTATAAAGTTATGGATTTTATCTGATAAATGGATTTTTCAAGAATAGCGGATGCCCAGCAAATAAATATATGTAGCAAGTAAGTAGTCAGTAAGTGTTCATTGTTATTTTGTGTACAAAGTGATGAACCTCCGAGTGATAAATGAAGTGAACATCCCAGGTAGGGAAAGTTTGCTAGACAAACCATGAGGACCATGCTCTGACTGGCTCTCTGGGTCAGAGTCTGTTTGTCATATGCATGCTTCTAATTTTCTTGCAATTTTTTAGAAATTTAATCCATTACATTGTGAGGTATTTTTTTTTTTTACCTATTTTTAAAATTTTTATGTGTACCTTAGTGCATCTATACTACGCTGAACATTTGGATCTCAGAAGATGAATTATAGGAATCAGTTTTCTCCTTCCATCACGTGGGTTCTGGAAGATCAATTTCAGGTCACCTGGCTTGGCAGCAAGCACCTTCAATTGCTGAGCCATCTTACTGGCCCTTCATTTAATTTGTTTACTTCCTTAATTAATTAAATTTTCTTGCTAGGGATAAAACTCAGGATTGATTGCTAGGCAAGTGCACCAATGCTGATGCACTTCCCAAGGGTATAGGTCCATATAAGAGAAAGAGTGAGTGAAGAACTATCCATGGTATATACTTTCTGAAAAATTAACAACATAAAGGTCTTGATTTACAAATCTCTTCGATTCATATTTTTGCTTATAATTCAATTCACCTATCAGAACTTAATTCTTATCAATGTGCCAATATACAGCTTAGCTATTAAATTTTGTAAGTTTTATGTAAACATGTCACATAAAAGGTTACATGTTTTATATTTACATTCTGTTAAGAAAATGTATATACTATTGACAATCTTGTTAATGTGATTTTCAGAAAACCTTTGTTAAATGAATTATGATAATTGCAAATATATGAGTACATTTACTTCTATTTGCATATAAATATACACATGCCTCTTAGCAATACATTATTACCAATTATTTTAACATATCTTTTCTTTTATTCCCCAAAAGCTGAGGGTTGAACCCAGGACCTTGAAGCTGCTAGATATGCTCTACCACTGTAGTAAATCTCTAAACCTATTTTAAAGTTTCTCAAATTAACAGTGTTGTGATTTTGTTGCAATTGTAAAAGTCATAAACGTAAGTCATTCTTTTGCTTCTTTGACTCATTTTTACAGAAAGAGTTAAAAGGCCACATTAATAGACTATACGTAGTTATATTAGATATGGCAGACCCTAAATAAGGCTTGAAAGCATGTCAGAATTCATGTTTATTTTTTATGACCTTAGAACTCACTGTAATATATTAGACACTGCAAAACTCAATGTATATACATATATATATATATATATATATATATATATATATATATATATATGCATATATATACTGTGTCTGTGCATTATCGAGCAAAGGTTGTTCAGGGGTCTCTGGAAAAAATGTCTTTACAAAGTGGACCTTAGAGAAGTTTCATAAACAAAGATTTTCCCTAAAAGGCCAGAAGTGTTAAGTAGGTTGAAATTCTGTCATTGAAAGAAACTGAAAACCTGGAATACATTGGCACTGTACTTTTGTTATTTTTCTCTTTTTGGTGGAATTGAAAATAATGGCACACACAAATGGAACTGTGTGTGTAGAGGAAAGGGTTGCGATATTGAAAACGATATTAGTATTTCTTCAAAGAAAACTACCTCCTTTCTCACTCACAGATGCTAATAAGCATAGAGAGAAGCACAGTCCAGAGTCCCAACAGAGAGCTCCCTCGCTGGACCATGGACCACTGCTCTAAAGGCTGTCCTAGTATACTGCAAAAACACGCATTATTTAGTTGTATTTTCAGTTCTTCTAATTAAAAAATATCTCAAAACTTCAGTTCAATATTTGAATAAGGAGTCATATTAAAAGCACTGAAACAAGGATTGTAAACAGACAGCAATACAATATTACCATTTCTCCTATTCACATGTTCAAGAAGTGCCCTCCCCCCACCACAAATGACAAGCGGCTGGCTAGGTTTAACTGAACAGATGCTACCATTGATGAATGATGTACAGATCTCAACTCAGACTCTACTCATTGTGATTACTTTCTTGTAGTGCCCACCAAGCCATACTCCATACCAACTCTCAAACCTGCAGATCTTAGAGAAGATACTCAGGAGGAATAGAGCAACTTTGGATGCTGCAATCATAGTAATCCAATGCATAACAACTCAATTCATAGAAGAATGGACTTTGAAAATATATTTTGTCATGGGTCAAATGTTCAAAAACAGTTACAAGTTAAGGAAAGAAAAAATGAGACATTTTTTTGTTGTTTTTTGTTTTAGTTTGTTTGGTTTTTGGCCAGCATATATACACATATATATTGAATTTAAAGAAGAGACACAAGGACATGCTTACTTGTACTACAGTCAGGTCAGAACCCTCTTTCCTCTTTACCAATCCATTGGATCTGTGAGGATCAGTCAGGGCGACAGACTTCAGAACCTGACAGAATGTTACTTGACTGAGATCAATACATGTCGGCAGAGACTTTAATTCAGAAACTCAATGACAACTCACTGTATTTGGTAACTTACAGAAACATGATCAGAAAGACCCAAGCATAACACTACATGAATATAGGGAGAAATAAAAGAATATAGGCATTTCCCTAGGATAATAACAGTAAATTTTACTATCTTATTCTTTCCAAGACATTTAAAAATATTGCATAGAATGAGATAACCTGTAGTGAAATTTTGACAACTCACTTCTGCATGAGAGAGGAAAAAAAGCAACGGGATGAAAAATAGGAACACCGTGCGTGCTGCTGATTTCTGACACATTTATTCTCTTTCAATTTTGGCAGTCTCAAGCAAAGGAATTAGGAAACCTTGGAACTTAGACACACACACAAAGAACAGGAAGGGTCGTGAGCACATTAGCACATTGGAGGTACAAGATCTCGATACTTGTAATGTTATCCTTTCTCCTCCTAGTCACAGGCCTCAGAGAACTGCCCCTTTCCCCCAAATGACAAGTATCTGGCTAGGTTTAACAGAACAGATGCTACCATTGAAGAATGATAGTGAAACCTGCTAGAATTTCATTACTTTATGTGTGATCATCCATGTTTCCTTTGTTCATAGGTAGATATTTTCTGTGTGTGTGTTTCTAAAAATGTTATCCAATTTTATTATTGTAGTTGAAAATGTGATTACATGTACTGTTGGACTTTTATTATGTCTACAATAGTTTCTTTATGAACTTTTTCCTGTTTCTTTACTCCTCTGTTCCCCACCGTGTTGAGAACCAAAACCAAAACCTTCTACATTCTAGGCAAACACTCTGCAACTGAGGTATACTCTTTGCCCTTGGTTCTTTTTACTATATGAAAAATAACATTACAGTTTAAAGTACTTGTTATTAAAATTAAGAGTTCGTGAATAAATATGTGATACTACAGCAAAAGAAGACATAAAGAAGCCTTTTTTTCAGTCAATAAAGCAAGATTTAATGTTTTAAAAACACAGTGTTAGATAGATTGCTCCGTAGTTAAAAGGGCTTGCAGCAGTTATAAAGATCTCTGTTCAGTTCCCAACACCCACATCAGCAAGCTCAAACTGCCAGTAACTCTGGCTCCATGGCATCTGAAGATCTCTCCTGGCCTCAGGTGGGCACCAGCTCACTAGATAAAATCACACGCACGCACGCACTCACACACTCACACACACACAAGCACACACACAAATAAAACTTAAAAAGACTTAAAACTTTTGCCTACACATAAAAGAAATAACTAAATAGCATGCACCATGTGATGTTCATTAAAATACATTATATTTGGAATAAGAGTAGGTGAAAATCTAGAGAAGACAATGAGGAATTGATAGTTTGGAATCCCAATATTAACAAAAAAGAGATGGCTTTATCTTCTGTTGGTACAGTTTAAAAACACACACAGAAAAAAATCAATAAAATATAATCAACTTCAGAGAGCTTGTTCTATAATTAGACAAATAATTTATCCAATCAAATGCATACTTTGATAAGGACTGCATGGAATTTCTGTTGGTTTTGTTTAATAAAATTTTTTAAAAAATGTATTCATAATAGTGAATAGAAATGGGAATGTAAAAGAGAAAATCTGTTGTATTATAATCTCATTCTTTTATTTCAAACAAGTAAGCTACACCTACTACTTCTAGTAGGAATTAAAATGGTGATTCTTATTCATAAAATGGTTTTAAGAATCATATTTGAGGAAGTAAGCAAAGAAGAAACGAAAATATCTCCCAGGACATATTTGTATAATTTATAGTTATGAAGTTTGCCTTTACTGTTAATCTTGTTCTGTTTAAATAAGAAGTAGGAGAGCACAGAGATTGCAGCTACATGGTATGAGCCTTTGTAGGCTGCCTGACATTCTAAATTCAATTCTAAATTCAACTAGTGAACTAGTGTTCAACCATAACACTACGAATGAATGAACTAACACTTTAAAAGGGGTTAAGGCTGTACAGCTCATTTGAGAACAGTAGCCTTGTATGTAGGAGACCCTAGGTTTCATCCCCAGCCTCCCCCTTCCATACTGCCTCACATCGCAGACTAGAGGCATGGACATACTGTTCCCAGAGCCTGGCGTGGCTCGTGGTGGAACAGGAACAATCCTTTATGCAGTCACTCACAATAAAAATTTGGACACGATATACAGAATTTTGTCTTATAGAACAGCCAATTAAAAACAGCAGAATTCACTTCTAGACTGAGAGAACTTTAACAGTGTAATATAAATATTTTAACTGAGAAGCCAGCTCTGTTCTTTGGAACTCAATGTATCCCAGTGATTAATTTCCTCAACTTAGTTCTAGCTAATTTGACTTGGACTTTTCTCACAGCCAAACAAAAACAATGTGACTTACAGTCTGTGTGCAAACATTTGCATTATGTGTCTGGGAAGCCAGCGTACTGTTTTCCCTTTAATAAAGATGCGGGTTGAAAAGAAAGAAATTATTTTAGCTCTTCTCTTTGACCACAGAAAAGTCTACTAGCACACTATAAATATAATTATTCAGTCATATATACATATATATGTATATATACTTAAATAATATATACTTAACTAATGTAACTTATACTGTTTTTGAATGAGAATATTTGGGAAGTACTACAGCACAAACCCTTTTAAGTTATTAATTACTGCCTGTGGTCATTTAAATTAAAAAATATATGACACATGTTTGTGTATTTATTCACTTGGTCCCTAGTGGCAGTGCTGCTTGAGGAGGCTATTTAGGTTGGGGGATGCTATAGAAGTTGAGGCTTGCTGGCAGAAGCACATATCCCTGGGAATGGGCTCTGAGGTTTATAGTTGATCCAAGTCCTGTTCTCTCTCTCTCTGCTTCCATCTCTGGACAACATATAATCAGTCTCCTTTCTGCTCCTGTCACCATGCTTTTCCTAACTGCTGTCTTGCTTTCTGAGACATGATGGATTTCCATCTGAAATTCAGAGAACATGAAGTTTCTAAACCATTGAGAATACATTTTTTTTAGAGATTTGTTACACTAAAACTCAAAACATGTGGAGCAGTTGTTTTGTCGTGACAATGCATTTCAGGTACATTAGGGGTCGGTAAATCCCTTACCAAATCCTATCACACCACAGGCAGCTTAGAGTCAGTACTAATTGACCTATTATTGCATCCCGTCAAGAGAGAGTGACAATGTCTTCAGGAAGTATTTCTACATGTTGCTTTTTGTATTTAAGCTATTTGGACTTGGAAAATCATGCTAATGTTCTATATGTAATGAGAAACTATAGTTTCAATGAAGAAATTATTTTACTTCTGCATTTATTTTAATATACAATTCCTTAAATTTCTTGAGGTGAATGAGAAATTCTATTTTTACAAAGGTTGAACATACGTTAAACTTTTAGTTAAAAGATTTCCAGCTTTGTGGTTGGGTCTATAAAATAAACAAATAATGCATAACCTTTTTAAAAAAGGTATCTACTGTTACAATATATATGAATCATTCTTATTATTTTGTTGCACAGCTAATGTGGTTAAAGAGTAAATGTACTAAATGCTGTTCACTCATAGTCAAGCATCTTGACTCAAAATATATATTATGAAAATTTTTCTGATTATGGCAGTTCATAAAAAATAACTATAAAATTAAGAAAAAAATCAGTCTAACACAAAAAAGTCATTACCCATAGTTTTCCCATAGTGGAAGATTTAATATGAGAGTTTTATCAAGCACCAATGACTAACTTGACTTCTAAGTATAAATGTCAATAGATATCTGTATGGAATAGCATGAGGTTTTATCCATAGGTGTAAAGTACAAAGGCAATATTGAATACTAATCTGTTGAATTATCTGTCACTATACATTTTGGAAGAAGAAAATGAAGACCGACTCAATTATCTTTTCAATCTGGTTCATTTGCACAGTTAATGGTATAAGGCAGCACACTGTATGTAGTACAAATATGAAGATGGAGATCAATACTAAAACTCGAGGGGAAATAAGCCTGGACACAAAATGAGCAGTCTGACTTTATCAAAGAAATAAAAATTCGTTGACCTTTCTTCTATAAAATATGATTTTAAAGTAAACAAAAGTCATTTGTAGAACTGCAATGGTTCGGATATGAAATTTACTCCCTAAACTCATATGTTTAAGGCTACTTCGATTGTATGGTTCTGTTTTGTGAGGTTCTGTACACTGAAGGACACAGCATCTAGCTGGAGAAAGCAAGTCACTCTCCTTGTGGGCAAAAACTTTGTCTTGGCCATTTCTTCCCTACTCTTGCTGGGTTGCATGAGGTGAGCAGCCTCATCTTCCCATTCTTCCTCAGACCTCAAGCAATGGAACTCCTGAACATGGGTGGAAAACTCTGAAATACAAAAGTAAAGCATTCCTCCCTTGAAACAGCTTCTCTCAAGCATCTGTCACAACAACAATAACTGACTAATGGCAAGTGCCATCATGATTCAGGATCACGAGGTCTTCATTCATGATGGTGTTCAGCTCTGCAGTGACCCAGTTGTTGGGGATGTCTTGGTTGGGTTCCCTTAGCTCATTCCAATAAAGCCATTGGCTTGCCAAACTAGAGGTGGGTGAGATTTTTTTTATTTTGGCCATCATGGATGTCCTGTTTGAGCATTTGGTCACATTACCATTGTCTAAGCATTGTATTAAGATCCATAGCATTATAGTTTATGCCCTACAATTGTATTTAAAAAGTGAAGGCTCTATAGACAAATATCATAAATCTTCCTGATTATGGCAATTCATAAAAAAAAACCTATAAAATTAAGAAAAAAAAAAGACTAAGTATTATTCTTTTGCAGAAAAGTTGTAGAAGAATTTACTTTGGTATGTCAACTTGTTAAGGGAGAGTTTACTCTGATTTACAATTTTAGAAATTACAGATTATCTATGTGAATAATGTGTCCACACTTAGGAAGCAAAGAAGGACAAGAAGTGGTACAGGACAATTAGAACCTGATGTTCTTTTAAAAGAAACCTACTTCCTCTAGCGCTGAAGGTTCTACCATATTACAAAATTTGGCAGGCGCTTTTCCATGACAACTTGAAGATTTTACATATCAATCTTAGATCTCTAATGCTTGGAATAATTTTTTTCAACATGCATTAAATTTTCCAGACAGCAATTGATTTTTTTTTTCTCGTCTGTGGTTGAAACTTTCTGATGGTATCGTTATCTAAAAGCCACTGTGTTTTCTATCCAGAAAACTGGCCAACATGATGGTAGGTACAGGAATAGCCCCCTGAACACAAGCCATTAGAATAATTATTAAGCAGTTTTAGCAAACTTTTTTTTTTCAAGTTCAAATGTCACTCTGTGATAGTGGATATTGATTGTTACCTTGACAGTGTCAACAATCGCCTATGAGATAAACCTCTGAGCACATCTCTGAGGGGTGTCTGCATTTTGTTAACTGAAGAGAGAAGACCGGTATTCAATGTAGGCAGTCCTGGTCTCTGGGCAAGACTCCCAGCCTGAATTATAAGGGGAAGGTGACTGATATAAGTCCCACCATTCATCCCTCCCTGCTTGTGCTTCCTGATTATGTATGGGGACAGAGCAGTACTGAGAAAGACTGCCTCACACTAATGCCCACTGTGCCTTCCACCAGTGCAAAATAACATCCTGGAATTTGGGTTAGTAAATGTCATTTCAGAAAAAAAAAAGGTTATATGTTTTGTTCATTGTCTTAAAAGGTGAAAAAAAAGTCAAAATTAATGAACAAGGAAAAAAGTTGAACTTTTAATCACACTTATCCATCTAATTTGCTTGCAAAGTATACTACAAGTCTTCTTTTCCACAGTAACAGATGGAGTAAGAGGTTATAATTCCCCAAAGCTACAAAGCAAGTCCAGGAGGGCGATTAAAACCAAACAGATAATAAGAATGATAATTTAATTATTAACATTAATAACACCCTGGCTTCTGATATGGAGCTGTTACACAAAAGAAAAACTTAACCTAGTAATTAACTGAGAGTTTATTTACATATTAATAAATTAAATACAAAAAAAAATATATGTTGCTAGGACTTCCTCCCAAGTATAGTCAGTTATGGATGGACAATGTAGACTTTTCTTCTTTAATCAATTATTTTCTGTAAAAGTTGAAAATATAAAAATGATAACTATAATGTGGGCATTTGTTAAATGTTTAACTGTCTGCTAAGGTCTGTGTTAAGGATGTTAAAAACTCACCTCTTTATCCTCAGACAAACTACGGAATAAAAAAATCAATCAAATATTTTCTAATGTTGCTCCTACGTTAACAATTGGGAACCTCATGGCAGTACCAATCTTGTTTGAGGTTTCCCTGCCTTTGCCTCAGCACCGTGATAATTCCGGAAGACAGACGTTTCCAAAATTAATAGGAAGAATTTAAATTTAGAACCCTCTTAGGTAGGGTAATTAAATTCCATACTTGTCCAAAGTTGAAGGGATGATGTTTGAAAATATAACTTGTTATGCACAGGGAAGGCTAGGTATCGACCCATCTTAGACATTAAATTTCTAACCAAAATTTTAGTAGTTTTATTCTAAAAAAAACTTTTTATAAAAATACTTATTTAGAGACCAACTTTCACAATGTTGCTAAGGATACTGCTGATCTCTTGGACTTAAGGGACACCCCTGACTCAGCTTCTTTGGGTCTCTATCTGAGATTCATGGGACCCTTCTGATTCAACATCAAGGGTATCTCAGACTGCAAGCAGGTATACCTGCTCTCAAATAGAATTCTCTTACAAATTCGCTTTTTTGAAGTTCTTAATAAACACAAACTTTAAAAAAACCTGAAGGATGGAAGGGCTCATTTAACTTGAGTTGAACTGGTCCTACAAGACCAGGAGCTTCTAGAAAATTATTTGTAGTATCACATCAGGTTTCTGTAGTTGAGAAGTAGGGGCATAGCCAGCCTGTGAAAAGAGATGGCTTAAAGTGATGAAATTAAGAAAATTATAGGGAACTTAGAACTACCACCAAGTCATATTATTAAATTACAACCGTCCCTGCTCTCCTGCAGTAGAAGACACATTGTAGAATGCTTTTTGTACATCTTTCTCCCTTTCTTCTATTTATTATTATTGCTTAATTAACAAGCAAAGCAATGAGTTTCTTTTTGAAGTTTTCACAAATGCCTATTATGTCCCAAGACAATTTCCTTTTCACTTCATGTCAGTTATGTGTTTAAATCTAGATAATATTAAGTTCTGTGTATTTTTTTTAATTTTTTCCAAACAACATAACAATGAAGTACAGGCTCCATTGGGGAGAAGACTCCACCAGACACATTGGGATGGGAAGAAGGCAGAGTTGTTTGTGCAAGTATATATGAGATATGATATAGAATCTGCTCTAAGAGCCTCATTACTGTAGATGCAGAAGTTCTCATCTGATATGAAAAAACAGAGAATGCAAGTGGTGCACTGCCTTGTGGATTTTGTTGGGCAACAAACTCCAAGGTATAATAAGAGATAGGATACATGATAAGCTGTAGAAACATAAATATATTAATATGACTTATTAATAAATAGCATCAACTTATATCTACTTTTTTCTACATAGTTGCACAGTAACCTGTTTGGAAGAGTAATAATAATGATAGCAATGATAACAATTAATAATAATAAAAGATCTTTGATAAAGAGTAGTGGTTCTGTTGGTTTTCTCCAGGAACCAGGCTTACTTCTACCAAACAAGGGGATCCTCACTGACTAGCTGAAAATAATTCATTTGCAGATAGCAATTCATAAGCTAGAAAAGTGACTTAGTTCATGTATATATATTTCATTTTCAAATTTGCATAACATATCCAGTTAAATGGAGATGATTTCAAACGATTTGCTCAAGGTCATGTCTGAACCAAAAGGAATGAGACACAGGAATTCTAATCAGCACTTTGTCCCAAACCATTCTTGATGTGTTCTTTATAAACCTTTTGGGCACAAAACTTATTCTATTTCATTTTTTAAAAAAGAAAATAGCTATTATTTTCTATTTGATGTACAGAAAGATCCTGTGAATCGTTTCTCCAATTTCTCATCTGTAGGCTGAGATAAAACTATTCATGTAAAATGAATTGATTGCATAGGAATTTCCTGAGCTGCTTTAGCATGAAAGGCGGTTGAGAGATCAGGCATTATTCATGTAAGAGCAACAGCAGTGAGTTTCTTCAGAATAAGTTGCAGTTAATATCTACGACGAATGGTCGTTAGTTCACAAGCAAACACGGCAGAAGACTGAAGGAAGCTTCTAACCGTCTACCTCATTTAGGCTCCGCGACGTAAAAATGAACAAGTGCTTCTTCTAACACTGCTACCCTATTCTTTAAACAAGTCAATCATTGCCAAGTACATTTGAGCTCCTCTTCATGAAGAACATCTCCACAGGCAAGTGAACAATCAGCTTGTCTTTTCTTCCCAGGAGCCTCATGAACAGGAAGCTTTTATTTGTTTCAAATTGGAAGCAATAGATGACTAGAAATGAATTATGACTCCACTGATCAGCATTATTTTCCAAAATGTATTCACGGGAAAACATCGGGCTCATTATTTAAGGAGAGACAGGTGTTCTCTTCTTAGATTAATTGGCTTAAAAACCAACCAATTTGGTCCTTTCAGAAAGTATCACAAGCAAAAATTCCCTCTGTCTTTTGAATACGTTAGTAAGGACACCACAAAGGTAAACTCCTACAGAGGGGGAAGGATGAAGGACAGTGAGCTGTAATAACTCAGCTACTGGCCCTCCCCTCATAAGGTCAATGTGCCCTCCTGGCTAATATCTGAGGAATAATGATTTTTTTTTTTTTTTTTTAACTCCCTGACTGGTAAACAGATTTGTAAATGGAAGAAAGGACAAAATATATCTGAGCATTGTCAACTAAATTCTGTGGGATGTTTAAGACTTTCTCAGTAACACCAAACACCTGGCTCCCTCAAGGGTACTACATAATTACCAGGCATGGTCATGTCTGTGCATCTTTAGTCCTGACATTGTGGAGATGGCACATAAAATTCTTTATATAAAAACTCGTTTTCTGTGATTGATTGCACTGATCATGATAGACTGAGTCACTATTTTGACTTCTTTGATGGGAGCCATATAGATTTGAAATTTAGTTTTTACTTAACCTTAATATTCCTATGTTTGGAAATGCATGCAGACTTCATACACTGTAAAGAATTAGATTAAGATTATGACTACATGTTATTGATGGGTCAGAATGTAGGATAAGGTTCTATGTCTTATGATAGCTTTTACAAATCTTACTATAAAAGCAACAGGGAGTTAAGAGAATCAACTACAAGGTTTAAATTATTGTTTGGATGTATCCAGTATCCATATGGCAGTTCCATAGAGAATGGAGATGAGGATACAAGAGAAATGCGCTAGACAACCAGAGACAATTAGCAGTTGCAAGACATTATGGACAGGTAGTGTAGATAGCTATTTCAATAACATGCCTGATTTACAGTCTCCAAATGCTTAAAGGGAAGGTCCACTCTGGGACTCCTGCAGCAAAAGTTCTCAACAGGTCATGCCCTGGAAGACAGAGCTGCAGAATCAAACCTGTGTTTGGGTGATAATTATACCCAAGTTCTCCCGGAATCAATGGATTAAACTAAAGTAGGAAAGTGAATTGGAGAGGGAGTTTCCGTGTGATATCATCTATTGTCTTCTTTAGTATTGCTCTCTCATGTATCATGTATCTGATAACTGAAGAGAATAAATTCTAGTTCTGTATTATGCATTCCTCTATCAACACTGTTTTTTTTTTTTAAATTTTCAAACTTTAACTTATTTTAGGTAAGAACATAAATGTATTACTTTAGTGTAAGAAAAGGGATCTATTCTTTCCCTAACTGGGCTGCCCTGTCTGGCCTCAGTGGGAGAGGCTGTACCTAGTCCTGAAGAGACTAGATGTCCTAGGGTGGAGTGATACACAGCGGGAGGAAGAGGCCTACAATCAGAATGAAAATTGAAAAAAATAAGTAAATTAATAAAAAAAGGGATCCATAATAATACAAATAAATACACAGACAACAACAATGACGGGAGCTATAGAATATCCAGAGGTAAATCTAGGACTTTGTTTTTAATGACAGTATCATTTAAATCAGGGAGAATTAATTTCCCATAATGTCTCATAAAAGATCTATGTGAAACAGGTCAAAACTCAAAATAATAACCTGGACTAACCAAGAAAAGTTAAACTTAAACTTGATTGTTAGAAAAGTAGGGTATAAAAGTTAGAGCTCCATCTCTATGAAAGGAATTAAATGCCTTAAATGTTTTAGTGATTAAAAGTGCTCACTTAGGTAGAAAGCTCAGCTCTTCCGCATGACTCATATGTATGGGATTCAAATAGGAAGACTTTTATTCTATTTTAATAACAGGTGCTGAGCAAAGGGCATGACTCTCTTACATCTTGTACTTTGTATTTTACATTCTGGTTCTATTATGTAACACTTTGTCAGTGACTTCTGTAACCTTCTATACCAGAGTTATATAATGTTTGATCTACCATATGAACATGTATTGGGGGAAAGTAAAATATAATTAAAAATTAATTACATTTTACTAGAAATGAAGACATTCCATCCCTTTGAGAATTCTTTGAAAGTTGACCACTAGACATTTTTCTTATGAGGTGTCAATTAAATACTTAAAGTTTAAGTATGCTAATTAAAGAAACTTTTGTGTGCTATTAGCATGTATCTCTTATGCATACTTAGAATATTTCAAACAAAAGTTAGTACATTCAAATTTTTGTAGAAAGAAAAGCTTAAATAAATACAATTCTTGTATGCAATTGTAATATACTTTATGAAACATTCACAAGTTATGATGAAACCTGAGACTGGTGTTTAGGCAATTACACTCTTCTCTGCATAGATGATGACTAACTTGTCTTCTTTGAAGTGTTTCTCTCAGCACGTTCCTCATAGGATATTTCATTACTTTGGCTTTCATGTGTTCATCAAGACCAAGTTACACATATGCAAGCTCACGTTGTATCACTTTGTGGAAGAGTTCAACCACATAAATCAATATACAAATAATTGTCAGCCTACTAGTATGTGCCATTTAAAGCATAGTGTCCATTTATCATAACAATCAAATGTGAACCCGTATGAAGATGCTCTGACGAACACTGCATTAACCCATATGTGTGAGAGACAAAGGATGAATTTCTAAACTAGGTTCTATGTTGACTTGGTTAAAATATTTCCTACTATGTATTATTTTAAGCTTTATTTAATTAAAAATGGGAGTATGTAAGTGGCTGTGTGTGAGTGTGGGAACATGAGCGTAGTCGCCCAGAGGCCAGAAGAAGATCCTCGTGGGCTGGGGTTACAGGTGGTTGTGAGTAGCATGTCCTAGGTTCTCAGAATGGCACTAGGATCCTCCAGAGCACTGATTCCTAGTGGTGCAACCTTCCTAATGTTGCAACCCCTTAATATAGTTTCTCATGTTGTGGTGACACCTAACTATAAAATTATTCTTGTTGCTACTTCATAACTGTAATTTGGTACTGTACTGAATTATAATGTAAGCATCTGTCTTTTCTGTTGGTCTTAGGCAACCAATCCTATGAAAGGGCCTCTCAACTCCCAAAGTGGTCCCAGCCCACAGGTTTAGAACCACTTCTTCTAGACAAACAGTACGCTCTCAGTCATTTCTTCAACATTTATTTTTAAACCAAATTACTTTTAGAGGAGAAATCCTATCCATTACGGGGTCATCTGTTGCATTAGAAAATAACCAGTGGGAAACTAAATTCCTCTACCCAAGCTCTATCAATACACTGGATATTCAATTGACCTGTTTAGCCATTCTTTGTATTTTTCCTTGAAACATATCATGTGTGTTAAGTAATCAAAATTTGATGTAATGCACAATTGCTGTTCCATTGTCTGAGTGGTGTTATATAGTGCTATGGTGGCTTGTGCAGGCTTCATAATAATCAATCATTTTGTTGGTCTCCAGTGTGAAGAAGCCAGTAAGATCTGTCTTTACTAGCACAAATAAAAAATTTTAATGTAGAAAATTTCAGAGTACCTGGATAGTGAATTATTGTATATGGGAAGACATAAGTTTATGGACTATTGAAGGTTCAATTTGTAGCTCCTTTGAAAACTCTTCTCTTAGACTGAACCCTAAGTACTCTTTGGAATTGTGTCTATCTATCTATCTATCTATCTATCTATCTATCTATCTATCTATCTATCTACCATGTATTTATAGGGTCTATGAAGTTAAGCTGGCATTAAGGATGACCTTGAATTCTGTGATGGTGTCAAGGAGAATGGTTGGCAGAGGCTCATCATTTTGAACATCTAGTTACCTGGTGGAATGTTTTGAGTAGGATTAGGAAGTGAGCTTTCTTGGACTCTCTCTCTGGCCCTGTCCTCTGCTACCTATCATGATGGAGCTCTACTGTTCTTCGTATTATCCGAGCCACCACGCACTCACTATGATGACAGTGGATGAACCTTCTGACACTACACTACAGCCAAGGCCCAGCTAAAAGCTTTCTTTCATAAGAGTTGCCTTGGCCATGATGTCTCTTCATAACAAAATAACAGTGACTAAGACAAACTCCTTGTGACTGTCTCCAGAGCACTTGTACAAGAGTAAGCCATATTTTTACCAGGATATCTGATGACATTTAGGTAGCATTATACAGTCATCTGATTTAATTCATTTTATAATACTTTCAATTGAGATATCTGTCATTCACAAATTTAATCATTTGGAGGATATAAGAGCAATCGTTCTGTTTTTTTTCTCCTTGCTTCTAATAGCCTCCCAAGGCCAACTTAGTAGAAGAAATTAAGAAATATGGAAAAACTGTAATTAACTACATTTTCTTCCAGATGTTTATTTTTTTATGCACAGGTGAATGCCATTGGCTATTTTCTATTTTTAATTGTAATACTGAAGAATTTTTCAGCAATTAGTATAAAATTTCAGGGGATTTTATTGTGATTGTGAAGGGAGACATCTTGAATATAAAATATTTTGGCTTATTTCAAGAAATTAATGATTGTTTCTCAGGTGCTTAGTTTACTTTGTCAAAATCACATTAAAAAATACTCTGGTTATTTTCAGATGAATTTCATTCTGTTTTCTAGCAAGCTAAGAGGTTCTCAAACCCATATTTAGCTCTTAACTAGACATTATATTTTAACAAACTGTGCATGCGCTGACTAGGTTTATATTAGTTGCACAAACTGTAACATCTCTGAGGAGGGAACCTCAATGGAGAAAGTGTCTGCATAAGATCAGACTTTAGGGAAGCCTGTAGTGGATTAATTAGTGATTTATCTAGGAAGGGTCAGCCCATTGTGGGTGGTGCCATCCCTGGACTGGTGATCCTTTTACTAGAAAGCAGACTGAGCAAGGATGAGGAGCAAGCCAGCAAACAGCATTCCTTCATGACATCTGTATCAGTTTTTGTCTCCATGTTCCTGCCCAACTCGACCTACTCTCTTGATTTCCTTCAATGACAGACTACAATGCAAAAATGTAATCCAAAGAATCCTCTTCTTCCCCGAGTTCCTTTGGTCATGATGCTGTATCACTGCAAAGGTAACCACAGCTGAGATTGTGTTAGGGTTAACACCTAGAAGAGCTAAGGTAAGGGCATCTTCTTGAGTGCCTGAGAACTCTTTAGCATGATGTCACATGGTTTTGTACTATCCATTCTTCCTCTTTCTGATTTGATCTTAATTTTGGTTTTATTTAATTAAACAGTATGATCTATTACAGATACACACAAGGTCTGGCAAACAGCCTCTCTTGACACAACGAGTGACTGAAGGGGTAAATAGGAGAATAATTAAAGGTAAAAGAAATATTTATTAAACAATAAAAAACTGCCTAACAATCACACCCAAGACTTTGACACTTTAATAAAAAGATATTGGCATTTGACAACAGCCAGAGAGATACTGAACAGCTTCATACTAGTAGATAGACTATATTAGTACTGTCACAAAGTGAACATTGTGCTTTAAAATTGTATGTATAACCCAGGAAGGGTCAAAACTCTTTATATGTCTTCTAAGTTGTAAGAGGGATATCTCTGTTATTCAATTATATAATACTACACTACTAATATCACGGAACCACTGTGAAAAGATAGCTTAACCTTCTTGCTTTTCTGGATTTCTTTTGAGTAGCTTAAAATATATATAGTCTTAGCATACCAGAAAAAAGTCATTGCCTTTTAAGGAAACAATTTTAAAAGAATGAAGGTTGAATGATATCTCTTCCAGAGAGTTCTCATGACATCTGTTGATTTCCTCAGTTTCCCTACAATCTACGGAACTTTTTCTCAACAGCCACTTTTCCTTGTCTTTTATGTTTAACTCTTACTTGGGGATTATACGTCTGTTGTGCATAATACATAGTAACTTATTTTCCCTAATAAGCCTGAGATGCCTACGCTGTTATTTCACAGGTGAACAAGAAGAAGCTCACAGACTCTTATGAGATTATCACATCTTGCAGTAGGTTGCAGGTCTTTTTGTGAGTCCAGAAAATCTTGTGATCTTTCATCAGTTGGCTAAGACTTCCTACAATACCCACCATCCAGGCATCTTCTTGACCAGCTCTCACACACAGACTTCTTAAAAACTATCGCATTTAAGTTTCTTATTCCAATGTAAGTAACAGCCTGAAGACATGTGAAAAAAAAAAGGAAAAAAAAGGAAAAAGAAACTCTTCACCTTTATTCCGAATTATTAATGTACAGTTGCTCATTAATGTGATTGAAAACTGCATTTGTCTTTCCCAACCCAGACTGGATGCTGTTGATAAGAACTGAACCTGTGATGCCTCAAATACTGAAAACCCGTGCGGATGGAGACGAACAGGGTTCTGCTTGTTAAATGTATGCACATCACGCTAAGACAGTCCAAAACGAGTCATTATATCATACATCATTTCCACTGGAAATGAAGGAAAAGGCTTCAAATGCTAAACAATATAACAACAACAACAATAACAGAATAATAAAAACACTCATTTACAGCAGATTTTTTTTTCTATTTAAAATGATTGGTATATAGACGTCTAATCCATTAGATTCCTGATGTCATCACCCAGTATACGAGGATGCTCTGCTCAGTCACCTTTCATCTACCAAGTGGCTTTCCTTGTCTTTGTCATCTTCTCTACCATTGTGATTAAGCACACTGTAGGGCAGTAAACCAAGGACAAGGGACAACTTTCTAGTCTAAGTCTTATGAATCAATATGCTGATTTAGTATTGTGAGGTGACTCAAGCCACTTATAAATATGCCGTGAGCCAAGTTACATAATTGGCATGTTTTTATTTTCATGAAAACTATCAAATATTGAAAAACTCATAGAGCTTAATACAGTTTAACTTAATCAACATTTCCTCATCCCCTGAGTATCAGATGAGATTTTGCTAAATATCTAATTTAGCTAAGTGTAAATCCATGTCAAACACAACTTTTATAGGATTTGTTTTCTTGGCCATGACTTGATTTTCAACTGTGTTGCCTTTATAATTAGATAGTAACTTTTAAAAATCTTACTGAGTCTGGGGTCATACTTTAGCAAAGCCCTAGGTAAGTGTTTTGAACATAATACACACTTACTCAGTGTTGAAAAAATGAAATAAAATATTTTGAGTATGGTCATAACTCATCTAGGCAGAACATTTATGGAGAGACTTAATATATAATTGAGAACTGCCACTTTTCAAAATGTCTATTGCCTGTCTTATATTTCTTGGCTTTCATAACTTTTTTGGCAAATTCTACTCAGATTATATCCCTATTGGTGACATTTATAAACAAATAAGCATTTTTTTTTCATTAAAAATACACACCTTAAGTCTATTGGAATTCAGTCTATACTTGTTTATTTGCATGCTCGTCTCCACACAGAGCCACAGCTAATAATGGTTTCACAAAATACTACAGCAAACATCACCTCCTACAATCATAATAAAACCCCTAATGCATCAGAGACTACACTGAGTCGCCCATGTGAAGTGCAAATTTAACCTCTTTGGGGCCCTTGGGCAGACTAGATGTCACATTTAAACACTCTGACAGTGTTCTCACATTCACTGTATTGATTACTTCATGACAGTCTAGTGCTTAGACCACTGAAGTAAATTTCTGGTAACACCCAGTCTAGTAGCAGAGCCTTGAAACACTTCTTATCAGAAACCATCGTTCTTAAGTGGGCTTATAACACAACAAACTCCCTTATAATTAGAGGGAAAAAATCAGCAGTCACTATGGGATTCCTTCCAATTATGGATTTCCTAGTGCTTGAATTAAGACTTCTTTGGGACACTCAGACTTTTCCTATCAATATGTCTGAGTTAGCTC
>JAJTUV010003990.1:0-29926 GCA_021653895.1 Mastomys natalensis | reverse complement strand
TTTGTTTTGTTTTGTTTTGTTTTGTTGTTTTCCTTCTAGTTCTTATTTCTCTACCTCTCCAATCCCTGTTTGAATCTGTGCAAGCACGTATTTTATGTAGCTTTGGGGGTTTGTTTGTATATTTTTGGGGAGAGGGGTTATTTGTTTGTTTTTTTCAAGACAGGGTTTCTTTATGAATCCCTTGCTGTCCTAGAACTTCCTCTGTAGACCAGGTTGGCCTCAAACTCAGAGATCCTGCCCAGCTTATGTAGCTTTTGTAAGCTGCCTTCCATTATTTCTGGAACAAGGGGAGAACATTTAAAATGAAGAAGCTAGCAAAAACTTCATATGCTGAGAGATTACCCCATTACTTTTACATTCTGAGACTTGACAAGCCAGACTATATACCCATCTGTCTTCTCCTTGGCAATAATACTACGAGCTTTGACATGTCCCTTTCCCAGGCTTCCCTGGTCAGTCTTACAGAAGCCTCACCTGGCCATGCTCACCGGATTGAAGCCAACCAGGACCGGCAAGAAGACATCTGTGTTATCCATGCAGTAGTCCATCTGGCCTGCCACAAAAGGCACCTGAGAGTAGCAAGAAAGGAAGGTATGATAAAGGAAGCTCCTCTGAGTGCTTCCTGAGATCCACATGGAACTTGACTCAGCATGCTTCCTAGTAATAGATTCCTCAACAAAGACTTAGTGACTCCACCACTGGGTAGTGGCACATGCTTTAAATCCCAGCACTTGGGAGTCAGAGGCAGGTGGATTTCTGTGAGTTCAGGGCCAGTCTGGTCTACAGAGGGAGTTCCAAGACAGCCAGGGTTACTCAGAGAAACCCTATCTCAAAAAAAAACAAACAAAACAAAACAAAACAAAAGCCCTATTGAATGCAAATTTGGACAGCAGAGCATACTTTTAACAAGTTCCCCAAGAAAACTACTTTTTCTTTGAGCTACAACTTCCTCATATATAGTCCATGCTGGCCTTGAACAAACAGCCATCCTCCTGTCTCTCTCTCCTGAGTGCTGATATTGCAAACAACTATCACCAAGCTAGTGTTACATGTTTCTTATGTTCTTTCACAGAAATCTCCCAAATGGTAAGGTTGGAGAACTACTAATCAATTGTAAGCTCCTTGTGGTCAGTCTCCTGTTTTTCCTCAAGGTACAACTGCTGGGATCTAACTCTCTGCGCCCTGAACTCTTAGAATCAAAACTGTGGGGGATAGAAAACCTAGCCAAGTGGTTCTCGTACAAATATGCTGAGAATCTTGTTAAAATGCAGATTGACCCACTGGCACCTGAGATCCTGTACTCCCAAGCAGGCAGAGTTGATGCAGATATTGCTGGTGGGAATGAAGCCAAGGGCCAGACTCTTTTATGAAGAGCCAGAGAGTAACTACTTCAGGCTTTGTGGGCCCTGTGATCTCTGTCCAACTATTTAAGCAGCACAAAAGAGGCCATGAATTCTGAGTAAGCACAAAGGTTGCATGCCAGTAAAACTATCCACAAATACAGGCAGCTGGCTACACTGACTGTCAGAGTAGCTTGCTGAGCCCCTGGACTGGTCTGTCCATCTTGGTTGTTGACATTCAATTACACAGCTAGCATCCACCCTATCACCTAGCATCCACTGTCCGTGGCAGCCTAGTCCCACCAACTTCATCCTAGTAAAACTGGCCCACTTCTCCTGTCTTCACACTTACAGAGAGTTCCACAGAAACGCCTATGACAACAACTCTCTTCTTCCCAGCAGCCACTTAGGAATGAAGGAGGTGGGTGTTAGGGTCTCCAGGGTCCAAACCAAGTGTGTGAGAAAATCAGGGCCAGAGTAGAGGCCAGGCCTTGACTGAAGGGTGGGATTTTTCTAACCCTATGAAAAGGAACATAAGGGCATCTCCAGGTGTGTCATAACAGGAAACACAGACCTTCTTCAGCTCCTCGATCCCGTGTAGGGCGATATCTTCTGTCCATTCCCGAGAAGCCACGACAGACCTAAGGGTGCAAACTCAGTTGATGTCAGTGGCACTAGCTAAGAAGCAGATACCTATAGATGGTTAGTGAAGGTCACACTGAGAGAAAGGGATGGAGGAAAGCCATCATTGAATAGGTGCCTACTGATTATCAGGCACCATGATAGACATGTCACATAATTTAAAAACCTAACTAACTGCAAGTGCCAGGTAGGCATAAACATATGTGACAGGGCCAGATACAAGGCCACATGGGATGGTGGAGACTGAGACGAGTTCCATATAATCCTTGATTAAACTCATTTAAATTGAGGCTCTAAAACTACATTCAGGCCACGAGTACAGGATGGGGTAACTTACCTGTCACCCCCTGCAATGAGATATGTGTAAAGAGGCTTTTGTCCTAGACCTTTCATCAGCTGGTTGAAAGACACCTGTTAAGGGAGAGAGTATAAGGACAGAGTGATAAACAGGATATAACATGGATTCTCAGTTCCTGGAGGATTGATACCGCTCTTCTTAGCCTGATGCTCAACCCTAACTTATTTAGAGTCTACCACTTAAAGATGGAACTTGGAGATGATTACTTAGTGATGCACGAGATGTGGGGATGTTAACCAGAGAGTGCTGTGGCTCTAGTGGGGCCTGAGAAATCGGACTCCATCCCGGGCTCTAGGTTTTGGAGAGGAAGTGGAGAGAGACTATATCTGTTGAGAGAATTTATCTCAGATGATAAATGGTTCTGGGGTTATCCCCAGGAGGAGGAGAAAGAAACAGGGAATTAAGGTACTCACAGACATGAGGAACGCCATACGGCCAGAGGTTCTCCCTCCACTCAGCACTACCAGGCCCCCATCTGGCTCCTGAGGAAGGAAAAATGTCCAGGTCACCAGGTTCTAGCTCTGGAGAAAAGCACCCTGTTCTTCCTTTGTCAGCAACGGGTAAATAATCAAAGCAACAGTAGCAGGCAGCAGTTATTAGCTGGGTACATCCAGTCAAGCAGCCATAGTCAGCCTTTGTTTTCTGGTCTGGAAAGTGGAAAATTTTTAAAAAGATAAGAATACCAACTTCACAGGATTTTGTGGAAGGACTGAGTGTGAATGTGCATTGCTGGGAATGGAGAGATGGTTCAGCCATTAAGACTGCCCTTCCAGAGGACCCAGGTTTGATTCCCAGAACCGACATGGCAGCTCACAACTATCTATAACTGCAGTTCCAGTTGATGTAGTACCCTCTTCTGCCTTCCATGGGCACCAGGTATATATGTGGTACACAGACATACACGCAGTCAAACAGCCATAAACATTTAAAAATAATAATATTTTCAAAGGAAATACACTGCTGCTGATAAAGTATTATCCATCTGGTAGCTGTCATAACTATTATCGATGACTAAGACAACAATAAATATCCAAAGGGAAGACCCAGAGAATAAAGAATTGAGATTTATAACGAGGAGAAGTAGAGACCCCAGAAAGAGGAAGTTAAGGGAACAGAAGTGTTTGGATGGACGAGAAGCAGGCAGAGAGTTCGTACCTTGAGAACTTCCTGGACTTTGGCAGCCACTTGCAGCATGGTGGTCAGAACTGACTCACTGTACAGTCGCTGTAGAGAGTGGACAGGAATCAGGATGGAGGAAGGCAGCGAGATGGCTCAGTGAGTTAAGGGGATTGTGGCCAAGTCTGAGGATCTGAGTTCAATCCCTGGGACCCACATGGTGAAAGGACAGACTGATTCCCAAAAGTTGTCCTCTGACCTCCACACATGTCCCCATAGAACAAATCCTTCCACATCACAAAACAGATGAATAAATTTTAAAAATGGGAATGAGAGGGCAGGAGAGAAATTGAGGATGATGGATTGGGATGGAGGAGAGGGCTCAGGATTTCCTGTATCAGGAGGGTAGAGGTTGAGATATGGCTGGCTTGGCATCTGTTTGCAGTGTCTGAGATTTGACACGGGGTCACCTGGTAGGTAGGCATGATTTGCCCCTCCTCCTGGAATATCTCAGCATCACACTGTCCCAGCAATTGAACATTTTCTCTGCATCTGCTTTGTCCAAGTTCCGGGTCAGTGGGTTGGACTTCTCTGTGATTGGCACAGCTGCTTCATACCCTGACAACTAAAGGGAAGGGGACACCAGGGTAGGGGCAGAAAGTCAAAGTCTGCGTTTTGCCTGCTGGACTGGAGGTGGGAGTGGCAGTAGGCTCAGTGTTTGGCTTAGATCCACATACTTCACACACACACACACACCACACACACACACACACACATACACACAGACACACACACCAGGCACACACACACACACACATACACACATACACACAGACACACACAGACACACATACACACACATACACACACACACACACACACACACACATACACACAGACACACACAGACACACATACCACACACATACACACACACACACACACACACACACATACACACACACACCACACACACATACACACACACACACATACACACACACATACACACACACATACACACACACACACACATACACACACATACACACACACATACTTCACACACACAACACACATACACACACACACCATACACACAGACACACACAGGCACACACACACACACACACATACTTCACACATACACACACACACACAGCTGACTTGTGCACATACGTGCACACATACAGGTGCACACCATTCACATACTAAAAACATGTGATGTTCTGAGCCTATTAGGGAAGGAAGATCATAAGGGAAGAAAAGGAAGAAGAATGCCTATCACGGTAAGTGTGCCTGCATTCAGACATTTGGAAAATGAAGCTGCAACAAAGAGATTGGATTTTCAAGGCTATCCTCAGATACATAGCAAGTTTGAGGCCAGCCTGGGCTAGGCCCTGTATCAAAAGCCAAAAAGAAGAACAGAAGAAAGAGGGAGGGAGGAGAAGTCCAGAGCTGAGTCCAGCCCAAGTTGAAAAGTATTTTAGGAATCAGAACAGAAGGCTGAAATTGAAGAAGGGACCTCACCTCCCATTCACCAGGCTCAGGGGTCTCGATCACATGCTGATACCGTTTGGTGCCTGGCATGGCCCCACACTACGGACTCTCCAACCTGCCTGCCTCTACACACAAACCCTTCTGGTCCCAATAACTTTGCTTCCAGTTGGCAGAGTCTTATCTGAGCCATGGAGATGATTAACCTAAGAACCCTGCCTCTCAGAGCACCACCCCCTACTCCTGTCTTCAACACCCTTTCCTGTCACTAGCTTCCAGGCCTTAGGGGGCTCCTGAGGGTCCTCTTTGCATACACTCTGGCTTGCCAGCCTCTGCTTTGTCCTTGGAGAAGAGGACTAGAAGTTCTTTGCTTTTGCCCTTCAGGCACAGTGCCCTTGGGAAGGCTGGGTGTCTGGATGTGCAGAACACCCAGGTCGGAAAGAATCCCCAAGCAAAAGAGCTCAGTGGCCCTAATGCCTCCAAAGGCCAGAGATCAGGGTCAGTGGAAGTCAGAGGACTCAGGCCATGGCTGGATCACATGTTAGCATGCAGTCCTTCCCTGCCCCACTGGCCCATTTTATCTGCTCCTTTCAGAAAGAAAAGCAACAGAAGCTTCTGGGCCCCAGGTGTGCAAACACTGAACTGGATATCACAGAGAAAATTTCACAGAAATAGAAATACTGTAAGAACAAGGAGGACTGAAGAAACTGCCCTAAATACAGGCAGTCTCTATTTCTCCTGACCCAAGCACTTCTCCCAAATGGCAGGCATCATTGGATACATGAACACTTAGAAGTCATTGTTGGCATTGTTTTCACATGAGGAAACTGCCCCCAGATAAGTGGCTGGTTATTTAAGATCACACAGATTTCATACTCAGCTAACATATGAAAGAATTTAAGGACCTAACATGTTTACTGAATGAATGTAACGACTAACAAATTGGTCCAAATTAATAATACTCATTCATACAGTGGCGGAAGGTTTTTTAAAGATCCTTGTCCAGTGTTTGACATCCCAAGTGTTTCCACATTTGATATTCTAACAACTGTTCCATGTTTCCATGCGTCAAGGCTAGGAAACCTGAGGCACAGGTTAACGGATTTCTCTCAGAACGAATGAGTTACACACACACACACACACACACACACACACACACAGAGAGAGAGAGAGAGAGAGAGAGAGAGAGAGAGAGAGAAAGAGAGAGAGAGATCTGCTTTTAAATATGCCCAGCTCTCTTTTTAAGTCCTCTCCAGTTCTTAAAATGATGCTAGACACATAGAAGATGATCAGTAAATATTTTCTGAATAAATGAAAGAATGAATAAGAAAGCGAATGGAATCAAATCAGATCATGAATGGGAAAGAGACTTAAAAGCTGACTCAGAGCCGGGCGGTGGTGGCACACGCCTTTAATCCCAGCACTTGGGAGGCAGAGACAGGCGGATTTCTGAGTTCGAGGACAGCCTGGTCTACAGAGTGAGTTTCAGGACAGCCAGGACTAAACAGAGAAACCCTGTCTCGAAAAACATAAAAAAAAAAAAAAAAAAGAAGAAGAACAAGAAGAAGAAGAAGAAAAGCTGACTCAGTCTCCAAGAGGTTGTTAAAACAATTATTTTCTCCAGCATCCTCTGCTCATGGTCTCCTCCTACTTTTGGAGATGGAATGCCTCCTCCCAACTTAGCTAATTTCATGTGGAGAAGGAGGGCCTCTCTCAGGTGCCCAAGACTCTCGCACCTGCGCCTGTCCAGGTGCCCTAGTCAGTTAATCTGCTAGAGCAGGCAGAATGAAGGGACAGGGACATGCTGGCCGCCATAGGGAGGGTCGTGGGAGGAGCCCGGGGAGAACAGGCCGGGAGTGGGGGGTGGGGAGGGATGATGGCGGCGGCGAGAACCCCAGCGGGGCGGGGCGGGGCGGGGCGGGGCGGGGCGGAGCCAGCTCAGCAGAAGGCAGCGGCTGGCTGGCCGGGACGGTCACATCCCGCTGAAGGGGACCAGCTTCGGCCATCCCATTGTCCTCTGCACCGGGGACGCAGGCCAGCTGCCAGGCCTCGCCGGCAACGCCCCCCGCTCAGAGTCAGACTACGCGGGGCCCTTGGGAAGGCTCGGGGCCGGACAGACCCGCCGCCCGCGGCCACTCCGCCTCTGCCCTCTCTGCTCGGCCGTCGCTGCCTGCCTTGGTCCTAAGATCACAGAGCTGGGACTAGCCGCGTTCCTTCTGTGCCTTTCTATGCTCCTTAGGATGGTCTTCTTGTGGTGCTACCATGTTCCAGTCTTGCAACTCCATGAGGCAATTTCCCAGAAGACCTGTGGAAATACCTCAGCTGGCCACATACCTCAATCTGACTGGAACAGCAAGAGGAGGGAAAAATGAGTAAGGAGGAAGTGTGACTACTGAGTCAGCAAGAGGATGTTGTCAGACATTCTAAGCAGAGAAATAATATGGCCAGCGCTATATGTTTCTCTTAAATTTAATTTAAAGAAAAGTTTTTTTGAGACATGGTCTCCATAGCCCAGGCTGCCCTGGAACTCATTTGGTAGTCTGGGTTCACCTCAAACTTGAGTTGTTTTTCCTGCTAAGACCATCATACCCATCTTGTATGTATGAATGTATGTATGGATGTGTGTGTATGCATGTATGTATCCATGTATATATCCATGTTCATATGTATATGTATGTGTGAATGTATATATGTGCTATATTTTATATGTATGTATACATGTCTGTCTGTGTGTATGTGTATATGTGTATATATGTATGTGTATATGTGTGTGTGTGTATGAGGGCTGCCCAATTAGAGTTAAGAGCAGCCCAGATGGAACATAGTAAATAGTAAGTAATAACTCAGGGTTATCGATAGGAAAGTAGATTCTAACATGGTAGGCAGCTGCCCAGCTTTGTTCTGTTTAGGGCTTATTGTAAATATAAAGGCTATATGTGTGGTTTTTATCTGGGAACTCAATAACCTAAGACAGAGTAGAAACCCTAGGCCAGAATTTAAATATTTACAACAACATATATGTGTATGTGTGTATATACATGTGTATGTATATATATTGTGTGTGTGTGTGTGTGTGTGTGTTATTATATGTGTGTGTATGTATGTTTGTATGTATGTATATATTGAACCCGAGACTTCACTCAGATGAGGCAAGTGCTTTGCCACACTGAGCTGTATCCCCAGGCAGCAGCTGCTGCTGCTTCTTTTTCAAACTATGTTTGTTTATTTATTTATTTGTGTGTGTGTGTGTGTTGGTGTGTACACTACAGCACATGTAGACTTCGGACAGCTCACGGGAATTGGTTTGAGAGACTTCTACCACTTGGCTCCGGGTCTCAGGATCAAATTGAGTGCTCAGGTTTACTGACAGGCACTTTGTCCTTCTAGCCTTCTTTTATTTTCTATTTTATTGCAGGATGTCACTAGCTTGGCCTTAAATTCACTCCGTAGTTCTGCTGTGCATTGGGCCTCATTTATTTATTTATTTATTTATTTATTTATTTATTTATTTATTTATTTGAGACAGAGCCTGCCTGGCCTCAAACTCATAGAGATTAAAGGTTTGTACTATCATGTTGTTTCTAAAAGACAGGTTTTATTACGTTGCCCAACCTGGTCTGAATCTGCCTCTGCCTCTTGCCTGCCTCTGCCTCTGCCTCTGCCTCTGCCTCTGCCTCTGCCTCTGCCTCTGCCTCTGCCTCTGCCTCTGCCTCTGCCTCATGTGCTAATATTACAGACATATGCTACCATATCTTATTGTTGTTCTTCTTAAAGTTAAAGTCCCCTCCACCTGCCCTCCTTTCTCACTCTTTCTTCTCTCCCTTCTTTATGTTTGTCCTGTGCTGTTTGATCCCTGGGAGAAAAAGGAAGGGTTCCACCCTTTCCTTCACTAGAACATGTGAACACTTGAGCCAGCAGAGCCCTGACTGGTGGTTCCCACATCACAGGAGACCAGCACTCTGCCCAGGATCTGTGATTCTACCCAGAGAGTCCTTCAGCTGTGGGAGCAGAAAATAAGGATGACCTTAATCTGGCCCTACAGCCTCTGTCTCCCAAGTGTTAATATAACAGGCATGCACCATCGAGTGGTTTCTGAGGTGCTGAAGACCAGTGGAGATCAGACCCTGGCCTTTGTGCCTACTAGGCATGGGCTCTAATGATAGAGCTGTATTGCTAACCTCCGAACACTCTTATTTGTTTGATTATTTTTTGGTTTTGTTTTATTGTTTTTCTGAGGCAAGATTTCTCTGTGTAACAGTCCTGGCTGTCTTGGAAGTCACTTTGTAGACCAGGCTGACCTCAAACTCAGAGAACCAAGTACTGGGATAAAAGATATAAGCCACCAACACCTGGCTCAGAACACTGTTTTCATAGGGAACCTCTGGTCTGTGGTCTTAGTCAACACTATATCCCAACTCTGACCTTGAACTTGGCCTCTAACAAATATGTATCAACATAAATGGGTGAATGAACAGAAAATGAATAAAATCAGATTAGAACTGAAGAGTACTCATAGTCTGAGTATGGCAACAAGAGTCATAATAATTTGTTTAATTTTTTTATTTAATTTTTTCATATTATATATTTTGATCATATTTCTTCCCTTCTCTAACTTCTCCATATTCCCGCCCACCCAACTTCACGTTCTTTCTCTCTCGAAAAAAGAGCCAGGCAGTAGTGGCGCACGCCTTTAATCCTAGCACTTGGGAGGCAGAGGCAGGCAGATTTCTGAGTTTGAAGCTAGCCTGGTCTACAGAGTGAGTTCCAGGACAGCCAGGGCTACACAGAGAGAGAAACCCTGTCTCAAACCAAACCAAACCATCCAACCAACCACCAACCAACCAAAAAACAAAAAAGAAAGAAAGAAAGAAGAAAGAAGAAAGAAAGAAAGAAAGAAAGAAAGAAAGAAAGAAAGAAAGAAAGAAAGAAAGAAAGAAACCAAAACCACTGGAAATCAAAACAAGCAAGCAAACAAACATAACCAACAAGATAAAAATACCAAGCCAAAACACAAAGCACATGGAGTCAGTTTTGTCTCTGCCAACTACTCCTGAGTCTGGGGCTGTGTGTGTTTGATCTTCATTCACACTGTCATTCTGATGGAGAAAACAGATCTAGCATTTTCTACCAGCGATCAATTGCAAATAGCTTCTTGACAGAGGGTGTCTACTTCTTAGCACTGCAGTTTTGTCTGGCTTGAACCTGTGTGGGTCTCGTGTGTACTCTCTGTGAGTACATGTGTGTGTCAGCTCTGTTGTGAATGAAAAGGATGTTTCCTGGGAGTCTGCCACCACCGCTGGCTCTGTCTTTCCACCTCCTTTTCCAAGGATGCCTGAGCCTTGAGGGAATGATTTAATGAAGATATCCTATTTAGGGAACAGTGCTCAGAAATCTCTCACTCTCTGCACATTGTCCAGTTGTGGGTCTCTGTGATAATTGCCGTGTACTGCAAGAAGCAGCTTTTCTGAAAGGGTTGTGTGAGGCATTAGCAACGTGCCACCAGGAGTCATTTGATTGCTATGTTCTTTTAGCAGAACAGTAAGCATTAGGTATTCCCTCAGGGTCCGTGACCTGTGAGTCTCAGGTTCTTGTCCACTTTAGCAATGTCAGGACTATAAACCTTTTTTGTTGTTGTTGAAGTTTTTTAAGTGTTATTTTATGTGTATGAGTCTTTTGGTCACATGTATGTCTGTGCACATGTAAGCATGGTGCCTATGGAACTCGGCAGAGGGTATCCTATTTATTTCCTGGAACTGGAGTCGTAGACGGTTGTGAGTTCCATGTGAATGCTGGGAATAGAACTTGGGTCCTCTGCAAGAACCAGTGCTCTTAACGGACAACTCATCTCTCTCCTGCCCCTCAAGAATGTTTCAGAGGCATGCAAGCCAGAAGTCCCTGGGCTGTGTGTAGGAGGTTGAGAGCAGGGGCAGCCATTAAGAGGTTAGAAGAGGAAAGGAGGCAATGGTGGAGGAGAGGAAGAGAGACGGGAAGTGGTGGGGTCCAGGACAGCCTGTCTGAGCCTGAAGAAGGAGTCTTGTCACCACCAGCAAGCCTGTCTCACATTCTTGACCTCACCAGCATCTTCATCTCAGAACTTAATTTTGTTGCTTCCTCTTCCCAAACTAAAATTAATCTCTTGGGTTTTGTTTTTTTTCCTTCCCTTGACCATAGAGACAATGGCTCATCTGAGTTGTGACCTGCAATGACCCAGGTCCTATCCACTCAGATCATGACTTCTGGGCACGCATGGACATCCTGTCCAGGTGGCACAGCCAGATCAGCAGCTCTCTTAGTGGCCTTCTCTCCCCGTGAAACTCCCGGGGTACTCCAGCTGTGGCCAGCTCTCAGTGAAGAGGAAGAAGAAACAGATGCAGAGACAGCCTAGGGGTGTGACTCAGAGGTATAGCGCTCACTCATGGTGCAGGTATATAAGGTCCCAGGTTCATGTCTCAGTACCACAGAAGTATTAGGACAAACCAAAACAAAAGAACAGATGCAGAAAATGAAGGGAGGCACACCTCTCCAACAATTGCAGAGGAATCCTTGTCTGATTTTCTGCCTTGGGCTAGCTTGAGCTGGCTTCCATTCCTTTCAAACAAGTGATTGGACTTCCCTACTTAGACGAATCCAAATGTGACTACAGCCTACCTAAAAAACCCAACTGAAGCCGAGTGGTGGTGGCTTGTGACTTTAATCCCAGCCTTGGGAGGCAGAGGCAGTGGATCTCTAAATTGGAGGCCAGCATGGTCCACAGAGTAAGTTTCAGAATAGCCGGAAAAACCCTATCTTAAAGAACCAAAAAGCAAATAAATAAATAAATAAATACAAAAAAAAAAAAAAAAAGAAAGAAAGAAAGAAAAAAATTACTTAATCCTTTAAATCTCAATTTTCTTTCTCTATAAAAACATGAATAAAATATTTTCCAAGTACTTGTATTAAAAATTTATATTAGGCCGGGCAGTGGTGGCGCACGCCTTTAATCCAGCACTTGGGAGGCAGAGGCAGGCGGATTTCTGAGTTCGAGGCCAGCCTGGTCTACAGAGTGAGTTCCAGGACAGCCAGGACTACACAGAGAAACCCTGTCTCGAAAAAAACAAAAAAAGAAAAATTTATATTAAATATAAACCATTATGATTTTGATATTTTTACACAATAAAGCAACTGAGCAATTGCAAAAAAAAAAAAAAAAAAGAACCAAAGCCAAAAAGCCAAAAAGCAAAAAAAAAAAAAAAAAAAAAAAAAAAAAAGCAGGCCTCCCAGAATATCCACCAAACATGGCTTAACAAGATACAATAAAAAACTGGACACAAATTCTCATATCTTAATTTAAGCTTCACTCTTAACTACATAATCTCTGCTACCAACACCATCACCTAGAAGTCCATCTGCACTGGCCCCTGTTCGCTCTGAGGCCCTTTACCCTTTTCCTCCATCAAATCCACAATCTTCCTAGTCAAGCCCTTTCTCTGCATTGGCTTCTTTTCCGCATCTCTAATTCCTGGGCTCTGTTTCTTTAATTTGTGGTCCATTGCTACCATGCTATTTATTCTTTTCATTAAAAAAAAAAAAAGTCATGAGGGCCAGCAGTATGGCTCATCTAGTAAAGATGCTTGCTGCCAAGCCAGAGTTCATTCCCCAGAATCAACACGGTGAAGGGAGGCAACTGACTTCTACAGTTGTGACCATACATCTGTCATGCATGAATGTATCTACATGTGTGCATGTATGTGTGTGTCTACATACACAGTAAAAATGTAAATTAAATGTAAATTGAAAATTAACTTTTAAATTATGGATTATATCATTTACCCAGGATAGTGTACAAAACACATAAGCAGAGTTTAGGATGAAGAGCAAGGCCTGGTGGTACAGGCCTAGAACCGCAGAACTTAGAGGTAAAGGCGGAGGGCCAGGAGTCACCATGTTTCTTGGTTTTGCCTTTTCATCATTTAGAGAATACTACATTGATTTCTGTAATCAAAGCCATGCAGGTGAGACCTTGCATGTTTAGTACAGTGTTAAATCCCTGTACAAATAGGAAAAAATTAAATTTAATGTTTTTAGGACAATATAGCCAAAGCTAGGGAGACAGATCAGCGGTTAAGAGCACTGGCTGCTCTTGCAGAGGACTCAGGTTCAATTCCCAGCACCCCACGGAGGCTCACAACTCCAGTTCCAGGGGATTTGATGTTCTCTCTGATCTCCAAAGACATGAGGCATGCACACGGTACACATACATGCAGGCAAAATACTTCTACAAATAAGCCTAAAACATTTTTTTAAAGAACAGTATGCCTGTTAATGTCTATACAATGCCAACCCAACATGGTAACTGAGATACTTTTTGTTCAAAGTTGGTAGTGCGGCTAAATTATCCAAAAAATTCAAATTATGTGAGTGTACATATGTGTGTGCTCGTGTGTTTGTGTGTGTGTGAGAGAGAGACAGAGAGAGAATTAAACAATATCTTACAAACAGTAGCACCCATAGCTATTCTAGATTCTGTAATTATCTGAACAAACTTTTAGGCATATCTTTCTTCCTTTCTTTCTTTTAATAAAGCACAAGATCTCAGTAAAGAGCAAAGATCTGGGTTGTTTGTTTGTTTTTGAGACAGGACCTCTTGCAGCCCAGGCAGGCCTTGAACTCTCTAAGTATCGAGGACGGCTTTATACTTCTGATCCTCCTTCCTTATCTACACCTCCGAGGCTAGAATTAGGGAATGCACCAAGGCCCAGGTTACACAGTGCTGGGGGTGGAGCCCACAGCTTCACGCATGTCACACAAGAACTCTACGAACTGAGCTACAGCCCTAGCTACTGTGCGCTCTTCCTTGCTTTGTTTCTGAGACAGGTCTCATGTATCTCCAGTTTGCTATGCAGCAGAAGATGACCTTGATCTTATCCTAACTCTGCCTCTTCCTCAGTGCAGGAATTACAAGCCATCAAGCCTGCATGTGACATGATGTACAGAGGACGGAGTCCAGGGCTTCATGCATGTGGGGCAAACATTCTCCCAACTGAGCTATAGCCCCACCCTCACCCCCATTTTGAAAAAGATTTATTGTTATTCTATGTGTCTGGATGTTTCCTTGTATGTATATATGTGCACCACACATGTTCTTGGTGCCCAACAAACAAGAAGAGGGCACCAGATCCCCTGGACTGGAGTTAACAGGTGTCATCAGTCACCATGCAGATGCCAGTCTTCGAGAGCAGTAAATGCTTTTGAGTGCTGAGCCATCTTTCTACCCTATCCTTCTGAGAAACAGCCAACATTGCCCTGATACTGTTATGTGACCAAAGCTGGCCTTGAGATCAAGATCCTCCTGCCTTCCTCTTTATCTCACAAATGCTGGGATTACAGACTTGGGAAATCAAGAAATTTGGAGCCCAATGTTGTAAATTGAGGTAATCTATACTGACATATTCACTATCTTTTTTGTAATTTTTTTTTTTTTGCCTCAAGTGAGTGAGTGTGTGTGTGCACACACATTCTCCAGTAGTACAGTCCAGGATCCCAGCAGAGAATGGCACCACCCACAGTGGACAAAGCTTTCCTCACCTCAGTGAGTGCAATTACGAGGACCCCCGAAGGCATACCTAGAGGTCCCTTCCCATGACTCTAGATTCTGTCAAGCAGACAATTACTAAACCATCACACTAGGCAGAGTGCTTAACTGATGAACTACAACTCCAGCCTGCCCCACCTTATCTTTTAAAATACTTCTTTTAAATTGCTCAAGAACTTGCTGACACTCCCTCGTTCCCACTCTTCTTTCCGGGCAGGTCTTTCAGGCTGATCTATCTTCCACGCTGCCTCTCTCCCACTGCCTCCTCTATATCTTTGTACTTCATCAATAGCATGAGAACAGAAATGTGAAGCCTGTTCTCCAGTCCTTTATCCATCATATGAAAAGACTAAACCCAGGGCCTCAGCCACGCTGGGCGAAAGCTTCACCTCTGAACTACCACCTAACCCCAAGGTTAAACTTCCTGAATTATTTGAGCTCTTCTGGTGGCAAGCAACAGAACGCATATTTAAGGCAGTTTAAAGAAAGAAAGCTATATATTGACTCACTTCTGAAAACACCTTAAGTTAAGTTTAACTTCAGGTACAGCTATATCCAGGACCCGAAAGGTGTCATTAGGAAATGGTCTCTTGTCTCTGTATTGGCTTCATGCTTGTCCTCAATTGTTTCTGGCAATGATCCTGGATATATGGGTCTCATTGATCCATCTAGATTACACACCCATCTCTAGACCTTGGTAGCCAGTTGTGAGACAGGCCTGGAGTCAGGCAGTGCCAGACTCCTGGTGGTGTGAGAAGGGACAAAGAGTTTTTCCTAAGGAAAACCAGGATTCTCATTGCAACAGAGGGAGAACAGATGTTAAGTAAGCAAAATCAAGTTGTTACCCTCAGCTCTCCCTTTTATCTGAGTGGCAGTAAGCTGGTGCTGTTAAGAAGACCAAGACCGGCCAGGGCTAGAGGGTTAAGGTTCAGCAGAAATGAAAGTGGAGCTGACTCATTTGTCGTTCCCCTGTCTGCAACTTCCTTTGTTTGCTCTTCCAAAGTGACACACACACACACCCCAACCTACTAGAAACCAGACCTTTTCTAGCATGTGGGAGCCTTGTAGGCACCTGTGAACCTTTTCTGCCTCTGCCGTGCCTCCTCCTCCCGGAGTACCCAGCAGTCTGCCCTTGGCCTGCTTGGAGTCTGCTCAGACAGTTTATGTTCATTTTCATTTTGATTCAAATGAAACCAATAACTGCTTAGGAGCTTCAGGTGGATCTTTCTCCCTCCTTCCCTCCCTCTCACCCTCCCTCCCTCCCTTCTTCCTCCTCTTCCTCCTCCTCTTCTTCCTCCTCTTCTTTCTTCTTTCTTCTTCTCTCTCTCTCTCTCTCTCTCTCTCTCTCTCTCTCTCTCTCTCTCTCTCTCTCTTTCTTCTTAGCTAGTTAGTTGGTTAGTTAGTAGCCTCGATTTTTTTGTTTATTTCTTCATTTATATTTTTGAGACAGGGTTTCTCTGTGTAGCTCTGACTGTCCTGGAACTCACTCTGTAGACCAGATTGGCCTTGAACTCAGAGATCCCCCTGCCTCTGCCTCCTGAGTGCTGGGATTAAAGGTGTGAGCCACCACTGGCTGGTGCTAGCTAGGAGCCTCCTTAAGAGAACATGTGCCTACTTTTCTGTCTTCTTGTAGGACAGCAATCATCATGGAATGTGTGTAAAAGGGACAGCATATCCCAGTTAGTTGATAATTTATGATTGGATTTCTTTTTTTTTTTTTTTTTAGTTTTTTGAGACAGGGTTTCTCTGTATAGCCCGGGCTGTCCTGGAACTCACCTGTAGACCAGGCTGGCCTCGAACTCAGAAATCACCTGCCTCTGCCTCCCAAGTGCTGGGATTAAAGGCGTTCGCCACCACTGCCTGGCTATATGATTGGATTTCTTAAAAATACTTTTGTGATTTAGTTAGTTGCGTGTGTCCATGCCTCATGTCTGTGTGTGTGTTCTCTCCCAGAACGTGCGGTTGTTTGTTTGTTTGTTTGTTTGGCTTTTTTTGTTTGTTTTTTAAATCTTACCTAGGCTAGAAGCCAGAAAACCCAAATGATCCTTTTGTCTCTGTCTCCTTTAGAGCTGGAGTGACAGGTCCATAGCACTGGTTTGTTATAAGGATGCTGAGCTCCAGACTCCGCTCCTCACAACAGCAAGTGCTCTTAACCACCCGGTCAGGCATCCCTCCCACTCATTAGTTACTTTATCTTCACTCGGGTTTTTGAGACTGGGTCTCACTTTGGAGCACTGCACCTGCCTTTTGGCAATGGATTTAAAGTGGTCTTCCTAATCAGGACAAACAAACAAACAAAAAGGTAGTGGATATTTCCATACTCAGAGAGACTGACATAGTCCCATAGATCACAAGTCTTGTGCTGACTTGTTCATCGGCACAAGGATGCTCCAGCCCCAGGGTCCCAGAAACACCTTTCTCATTTCTTGTCCTGGCTTTTGTCATCTTCTCCGGGAGGTGCCATCCACTTCTTCAGAACTACTCCCTTGCTGGGCGGTGGTGGCGCACGCCTTTAATCCCAGCACTTGGGAGGCAGAGGCAGGTGGATTTCTGAGTTCGAGGCCAGCCTGGTCTACAGAGTGAGTTCCAGGACAGCCCGGGCTACACAGAAAAACCCTGTCTCGAAAAACCAAAAAAAAAAAAAAAAAAAAAAAAAAGAACTACTCCCTTAGTAGCCTGAGCCAATAGAGATTCTTGCCATGTCTCCCTCTGCAGCTCTGAAGCCCTTCCATCGACCTGGCTTCTACTTTAAGGAATGTAGCTTCTTGGGAGGCAGAGGCAGGCGGATTTCTGAGTTCGAGGCCAGCCTGGTCTACAGAGTGAGTTCCAGGACAGCCCGGGCTACACAGAGAAACCCTGTCTCGAAAAACCAAAAAAAAAAAAAAAAAAAAAAAAAGGAATGTAGCTTCTGTTCTCTTCCTCCTCCTCCTCCATTCCCTTCCTCCCTTTCCTTTTATCCTCCCCCACACACACCTTTTTTTCCCTTTCTCTTTGAGAGATGCTCTCACTCTGAAGCCCAGGGTGGCCTCTCACTCCTCATTTCCTTCCATGACCTCCTTCAAAGCAGAGCTTGAGGGTAAGCTCAGATTCTAGAAGGGTCTATAATTCCTCAGAGAGGCAGTGCACAGTTCCTCCTGGCCCATGAGGGAGGCCTTACTTCAGCCATGGTTACCTTCTTCTTTCTTTCTCTCTTTTTTTTTTTTTTTAAAAGATAGGGTTTCATGTATCTCAGACACACCTGAAATTTGCCACGTACGCCACTCTCCTGATCCTCCTACCCCCTCCCAAGTGTTGAGATGACAGATGGTGTCACCATACCCAGTTTATTGGATGTCTTTCACGGGAGTACGGCACAGATCTCCACAAACTTCCTGAAGACTTGGAGACCCACAGTGCCTCCTCAAAGGGTTTTCCCACAGGGACACCCTTCACACCTGTGGGTTGTGGGGAAGACATTCATGAGGCTGGCATTTGTCTTTCATTTTCTTGTTCCCTCAGAAGCCTCAATGATGAGCCCAGGGATTAATTACATGGGGTGTGGCTTCCCATTCCAGTTTACCAGTTTTCCCAGCTGGCGAAGGGTGCCAAGGCTGCAGGCGAGAGAGAAAGGTGAAGACAGAGGAAGGGCCGGGGTTTTGGCTCCTGCACTTGTCGAGCCCAGAGCCTTGGAGCAGGACAAGTTAAGGCGTGCTTAGCAATCCTCCTTCTGGTTTGGCTCTCACCTTAGCCCCGGTTCAGCAGCAGCCTGATTGACTGGGAAGGCTAGGGATGCTGGAGGAGGAAGCATCTACAGTTCTTTATGTAGTGAGGGAGGATGAGGGGTCAGATGAAGTTTCACGGTCCTCTGACAAGCCTGAATCAGAGCTGCTATTCCACCTCTGGACATGGCTTCTCTCGATCCTTATGCTCCTGACCCCCACTTCCGGTCCCATCGGCGTTCTTATTGTTTTCAAGCATGACGTACCTGCTGTGTGTGGCTTCAAAGGCTGTGCACCCATCGCACAGATACGTGAGATGCCTTCCAATGAAGGAGTGACTAGCAACCCTAAGAGCATGCTAAGTTGTCCCTGTAGCTCTTTGGATGTATTATTTCCTCTGCCACAAACACTCTTGTCTGCTTTCCTTCCCACCACCCATTTACCTGGTTCATGGTAGAACACTTTGCCTTGAAATTCTCCTCAAATATGATGGTGTTGACTATTTAGGTTGGTTGGCTATGCACTGTCCTCTAAGGTCCATGTACAGAACACTTGGGGATATGATCTCTTCATCTTCAGGTCTCCAGTGCCACACGCTCCTGCCTTGTTGTGTGTACTGTGCTGCCAGAGGCCCAAAGCCCTGGGGCCTAGTGTATGTGGACTGAAACTCATGAAATGGTGAGATAAAATAAACCTTTCCTCTTTATAAGTTCATTATCTCAGGTTGTTTTGTCAAAGTAACAGAAAACTGACAACAGTGAGCACACAAACAGATCTCGGATATTTTTGGAAATGTGCATGTGGCAGTGTTGTTAACCTAGTAATTTGATTGTGGCTTCTGGGGGCGTGTTCTAAAAGGCAGCATAAGTGAAATCCACAGGGATGGATGAAATGACACGGTGAAACAGAACGAAATGAGAAAGACAAAGATGTGGAACGAGTGCATACAGTCACTGCTAGTGGGAATACAGGGGCAGGGCATACAACTGCTGTGGACCACACACATCACACACACACAGACACACACATAGACACCTCACACACATACCACACACACCTCACATACATATTTCACACACACACCATACACATACTATGCACACATATACACATATCACACACATACCTCCTATACACACACCATATACATACTACACCACACACATATATATATATGCCATATACACATATATACATACCACACCACACATATACACCACATACACACATGCATATCACAGCAAACATATACACACCACACTATACCACACAGACACACACCACACACACAAACACACACCATACCACACATACATACCACACTACACCACACGCACACACTTTCCCATTGCATTTGTTACATTTCTTCTCACCGTGACCAAATACATGAGAAGGAAATTTACAGAAGAAAGGCTTTACTGTGGTTCTTCTTGGAGGGGAGAACCCGTCGTGGCAGGAAAAACATGGTGACAGTGGCTGGCTTTGTGGTAGGAGCATGGCAGCAGTCACACAAGCAATTGGCAAGCTGGAGACATTTTTTTTAATATAAGTAATTTTACCTGTCATGTTTAAATATTGCATTTATGAAAAGGGGAGAGGGGCGTTCAGTGGTTAAGGTCACTTGCTGCTCTTACAGAGTTTCGTTCCCCTTCGCACGGCAGCTCTTAATTGTCTGTAACTTTAGTTCCAAGAGATCTTCTGGCCTCTGAGGGCACCAGTCGCACACATGATATATTTACAGGCACACAGGTAAAACACCCATACACACAAAATAAATATAAATAAATCCTTTTATTATATTTTTATTATTAAAAAAGAAAAGAAATCTTAGAAGAGGAAGGGGAGACAAGCTGGAGGTGTAGCTCCCAGTGGCAGGCACCTGCCTAGCATGTTTTGGTTTTTAAGACAAACTTTTCTGTAGCCCAGACTGGCCTTAAACTCACTGTGTAGGTGAGGATAACCTTAAACCTCTGAGCCTCTGCCTCCACCTCCCACATGCAGGGAGTACAGCCAAGTGCTGCACTCTTGGTTTATGCAATGCTGGGGCTGGAACCCAGGGCTTCGTTAATGCTAGGCAAGCATCTACCAACGTTTCCAGTTTTTGCCACTTATTATTTCTCTATTGTTTCTTTGTTTCTTCTGAGGCCAGAAAGCTGAGGGTAGATGTGAACTTACTTTGTAGCCCTGGCTGACCTCAAACATGCTATATAGCTCAGGCGGACCTTGAATTTCAAATCCTCCTTCATCCGCTTCCCAAATGCTGAGGTCATAAGCACAGGCCACCACACCCAGCTCCATTACATGTCTTTTTTTCTGTTCGATGAACAAATACATGTTAGGCAATTATTATATGCATGTACTGGCTGGTATCAATGACATTTTTGCGAGCAAATCAAAGGCAAAGTCTTGTCTTCACCTACTATGTCTGCTTTCTAAAGACAACCTTAGAACAATTGCCATGTCTTCCCGACCTTCACTGTCCGGCTTTTGTTCTGCAAAGCCTGGAGTAGCAAAGAGACTGGCGACTGTCACAGCCCTCAACTGCTGTCAATTCTGGCTTTAGGAGTGGCTCTAAACATCTTTTTGGTTTTTGTAGTTTCCAAAGTTTCAAAATTGTTATCTTTGTAAGTAAAAGAAGAATATAAGTTATATATCTTCTGAAGCAGTCTCATGCCGTCAGGCTGGTCTCGGACGCACTATGTACAGGAGGATATGACCTTCAACTTTAGGCTCCCGCTTCTCTCTCCCAAGTGTGGACAGGCATGCTAGACCACACACAGCTCACGTGTGTCTGGGATAGGAATCAGGGCTCTGTACTGATAGGAAAGCCCTCTATCAACTGAGCTACATCCCAGCCTTTGTTTTGGAGGGTGGGGGGTTGGGGGGTGATGGGGTAGGCAGAGTCTTATTCTCTAGCCTGTCCTTGAACTTGTGTTCCTCCTGACACAGCCTCCCAAGTAGTGAGATTGTAGATGTGTGCCACCAGTTTAGACATCACTTAAAAAAACAAGCAAATCAAATAAAATGGCAACTCAACTATCAAGGCCTAAAATATGCTTAGTGGGTAGCAAAATGACTAATTCCAGAGCTAGGGCAAGAGAGGAAGAGATGAAAATTCCCGGGGACTGATGGTCAACCATTCTAGCTGAAAGGCCAATCACAGGTCCAGTGAGAAACCCTGCCGTAAAAACCTAAGATGAAGACAGACGGAAGAAGAAGACGAAGACTAAGAAGGAGAAGGAGAAGGGAAGGAGAAGGAGAAGGAGAAGGAGAAGGAGAAGGAGAAGGAGAAGGAGAAGGAGAAGGAGAAGGAGAAGGAGAAGGAAGAGACCTGAAGTCAACCTGTATCCTCCATACATGTATGAGCAGGCAAATGAACACCAAACAACCCTCAATTTGCCAGGTGTGGTAGCTCACACCTATAATCCCAGCAGTCAGCCTGAGGCAGTAGGATTACTGTAGAATGGGCAACAGCTTGGGCACATAATGAGTTCTCACCTAGTAATAGGCTACAGAATGAGACTTTGTTAATGAATTATTTATTTTTATTTCTCAATTTAAACATCTTCCTCTACAATGTGGGTTTGGGGGATGAAACCTAGGTCATTAGATTTGGTGGCAATGCCTTTACCTGATGAGCCATCTTGACAGTGCTGGAGAGGGGATTTTGAGACAGAATTTTGCTATATAGGCCAGGCTGGCCTCAAAGTTATCAATTCTTCTGCTTCATGATTCAAGCAGGTACTACTATGCCTGTCACATAACAAAACAATTTTTGAATGTTTTGTGTGTGTGTGAGGGTATATGCACAAGTGTCTGTATTCTCACTTGCAAACGCAGACACCAGAGGAGAACATTGGCTACCCTGCCATATCACTTTCCATCTTATTCCTATGAGAAAGGGTCTCTCACTGAGTCTAGAGCTAGCCTGGGGCCAGGAAGCCCATAGATATTCCTGCCTCTGTCCCCTACAACACTGGAGTCACAGTCTCTAACAGCCACACCTGGATTTTTTTATATAGGTGCTGGATGTTTGACTTTGGATTCTTATGCTTATAGCCTTAGGCCACGACTTCTTTATTCATCCTGGTAAGACATAGGAAGACCCTTTGCTCAGGAGTTCAGGAACCTTAGGTAGGCGATATTACAGTCTGAAATGAGCTATTGATATTTATTTATTTATTTATTTGTTTGTTTGTTTGTTTGTTATTTGTCACCCCCGTGGACACTGCACACACTCTGGATCATATCTGTCCATGTTAAAAGGGCTCTGACCAATGCCTGTCACGTATCAAGCACTCAATAACTGTTTGTTTTCAGAGAAAGCAGACACAGCACTATTCATTCATTTTGGAAACTGTAATTGACAATAGGCTCGGAGAAACGCTGGGCCACACATTCTTTGCCCTGGGAAGTTGTACTTCAGAAGCCTGATGTGGCTCCAAGGGTCCCTCGGTAAATGCAGAGTTGGGCTGAAAGACTTGGGAGATCTTCAGAGATTGTGGTGCTATGCTGTGGCACCCGGATGAGTCATGCTTTCCCACATAAGGACAGATGTCCCTTGCCAAACAGGATTCTGCCTCGCCCAGTGCTGGCATCTCTTCCCTGCCTCTGTGGGAGACACACTGACATTTTGTCTTCTGCCTTCCTACTGCTCCTTATCGACCCAGCGATTCAGTCCTTTCGGTCTCGGTTACAGTGTCCAACATCACACAGTGTCCCTCATGGTTACGGATTCCCACTGGTGCTTCTCAAAGGGACTTCTGTCAGTTTCACATGTCCTACAGATAAGCCGTCCTAGATGTCTGGTGAAGACCTCCCGCTATCTGGGATGAAAAGTTCCTCAGTCGCTGTACCTCGGTGCCTCTATCTTTAGAAAGTGAAAAGAGTAAAGAGAGAGGGGGCGGGGAGAGGAGGAGCTGGCTCAGCAGTTAAGAGCTCTTGTTGCCCTTACAGAGGACCTGGGTTCAGTTTCCAGCAACCACATGGTGCCGCACAACCATATATTCCCTGAGTCAGGGAATCTGATGCTTTATGCTAATCTCTACAGGTACTAGACATACACGTGGTATATATACATACATGCTGGCAAAACATTCATAAAATAAAGTAAATCTAAAAAAAGAAAGGAAAAGAAAGACTCTTGCTTGTATTCCAAAAGGTTAAGGAGAAACAAACAAACAAACAACCTCAAGAAAGGGAATATGAATGTTTCAGACCACGAGGTATATTAGGGCGCTGGGAGGCAGAGGCAGGAGAATCAGCAAGTTCCAGACCAACCTGATCTACATAGTAAGTTCTAAACCAACCAGGTCTACACAGTGTGTCCCCTTCTCAAACATACACATACATACACAAACACACACACACACACACACACACGAACAGGCACACACACATGCGCACATACACAAACCAGCAACATCAGGAATGGTTTGGAAGTTTCAGTTCAGTGCAGGATGTGGCTGTCAGAAGCCATTCTTAGCGTGTTTAAAGGTCTTAGTTCAACCACCAGCATCAGAACCAGAAGTAGATGCTGAAGATGGCTGTGTTTCAGGTAACCACTGGGCTTTTGTTTGTTGAACATATGAGACCACAACTGAATGGTTTGACATAAACATGAATTTCAGAAGGTAGAACAGTCCAACTTCATTCTGTTGTATGTAGATATCCAGATGTTAATTTGTGAAAAATATCTGTTTTCCTATTGATGAGTAACTGCATTTTGTTTGTTTGTTTTTTCCTCTGACAAGGGGAAGAGGTAAAGAGAGGAGACTGAGAAATACTTACCAAGAAGACCTTCGGAAGGAGAGAACAACAGGTCTAGCTTGTCAAATGGAGGGACCTAATTAAGCTTCCCTCTGTGGTGTATGATGTAATCCTCTTTTCCATTTTCCCATGAAGCTTTTAGTAAACTTTCTCAATCACAGATACTTTTAAATTGGAATGTATGGGATGGGGTGTAAATGGAGAGTTCTGTTTGTAGGTGTATGTGTGGGGAATTGGGGGACGGGTAGAGAGAGCACAGGCCAATCACCTTCTGCTAGAAGCCAAGAAAGAAAACAGTGAAGGGCTTTGAGAAGCTTTGACTGGAAGCAGAGCAAGAATTTGATGGTGGGGCAGAGAGGTGGCTCAGTGAATTTAAAAAACACGAAACAATACAACAGCAGCAACAACAAAATGCTGGCTGCCAATCCTGACTACCTGAGTGAAATCCCCAGAACCCACAAGGGAGAACAAGAGAATTCCTTCTGCAAATTCCTCTTACTTCTACATGCATACTGTCGCTGATGTGCTTGGGTACACACATACACACACATACACACACACACACTCACACACACATACACACACACATCACAAACCACACACATGCATACACACACTCACACACACATACACACACGCATACACACACACTACACACACACCACACACACATACATACACACACACACACACACACACACACACACACACACACACTACTAATGTAATCTTTTTAAGATCTCTTCTAGAATTGAACCTAAAGGTGAACTCTTTCTTTGTAAAAGAGCATTTCTCTGGTTCTCTTTTTTCTATTTATCTGTTTGCTTATTTATTGTGTGTGTGCTAGAGTGTGTGTAGGTGCACATGTGTGAACATGAGTGTGGAAGCCTAGGATATCATTCCTCAGGTACCATGTCCTTTGGTTTTTGAGACAGGATCTCTCACTGGTCTGGAATTTGCTAAGCTGGGCTAACCTGCCAGCAAACCCAGGGGAAGCCATCTTTGCCTTCCCTGTGTTGGAATTACAAGAGTGCAGTCCGCCACATGAGGCTTTTAAAATGTGTGTTCGGGGGAGCAAGTTCTGGTCCTAGTTACCTGCACAACTGGTCTGTCTCCCCACCTGAAGGGTGTTTTTACATTTACTTCTGTTTTTCTCCTAAAGCCAATTCCAGAGATGTCCAGAGAAGAGATGATAGCAGATCTTCCCTTTGGCAGATAGCAGGACGCTGGGGCCCGGCTTATCCTTTCTGTCCACAGACTGTTTTCAGAGGCCTGTCTGTGTCTCCAAGGACTTGGATAGTCATCTTTTCTCTCTGTGTCTCTCTTTGTCTCTTTCTCTCCCCCCTCTTCCTCCTCTTCTTTATTCTTCTTCATTTCTCTGTGTAGCTCTGGCTGTCTTGGAACTTACTCTGTAGACCAGGTTTGCCTCAAATCCAGAGATCCGCCTGTCTCTGCCGCTTGAGCGCTGGGATTACAGCTGTGTGACCATGGCCTGGCTTTGGCTGGTCATCTTCTAGTCCAGTGGTTCTCAACCTTCCTAATGCTGATTTAGATTCTTTAATACAGTCCCATATGTTTTAGTGACCCCCAATTAAAAATTTACTTTGTTGCTATTCCATAATTGTAATTTTACTACTGCTATTAATCATATTGTAAAGCTCCGTGTATGTGACCCCTGTTGGGGTCAGGTTGAGATGACTGTTTTAGAGCCTCGTCAAGACTAAAATCTGAAGCATGTGGTTACTGCTCTGGATAATAAAAGGACATATGTGGGAACCTTGGTCAGAATCACATAGCAGGTTCTGTCCACTGAGGAGGATTCTGGGACAGGACAAAGCCAGGCTGGTTCAACTTGTTCAACACAGCCAGGAAAGGGCAAGTCAGATCTGGCTCCCAGGGGAGGCTGGGAAGGGGTGTGGTGCTGACTCAGGGCCTGGCAGGTCCAGTGACAGCGAAAGGACAGCTGTTGCCTGGGTGTTTTTAGAAAACGTCTTCTGCCAAGTACTCTCTTGGGCTGTGTCTGCACCTCCTCCAAGGCAGGTAGAAAAAGGGAAAGTGTGCTTTAATCACTGCTCTGCCAGGGTCACTTCTACCTAGAAAGCTTTTATTTGGGAGAAAAAAGGATTTTTATATGATCTATGTATTATGTATTATGTATGTATGATGTATGTATTGTATGTATGTATGTATGTGTCAGTTGGTCGGTCAGTCTGTTTATCTCTATCTATCTATCTACTATCTATCTATCTATCTATCTATCTATCTATCTATCTAATCTATCTATCCATCTATCTAGAGTCAAAGTTTCACTATGAAGCCCTGGCTGGCCTGAAACTCACTATGTAGCCCAGATTAGCTTCAGAGTCATAGAGATTTACCTGCCTTTGCCTTCTGAGTGTTGAGATTAAAGAGAGTACCACCCACCTGGTTACTTCTTTCTTTTTTGTTTGTTTTTTCATTTGTTTTTAAGACAGTATTTCTCTGTGTAGTCCTGGAACTTGTTCTGTACACCAGGCTGGCCTGGAACTCACAGAGATCAGCTTGCCTCTGCCTCCCCTGTGCTGGGATTAAAGGTGTATACTACCACCACCCAGTTTTTTGTTTTTAATTTTATGTATGGCTGTGTGTTTCTTTGAGGGAGCGTATGTGCACATGTGAGTGCAGGTGCCCATGGAGTTGAAAAGATACGTCAGATCCCTTGGAGATGGAGTTATAGGTGGTTGTGAGTCACGTGATATAGGTGCTGGAAAAGAATGGAGGTCTTTTGCAAGAGCTGTCAACTGCCAAGCCCTTGTCCCTCCAGCCCCCACCTAGTGTGGATGCTGCCTGCCTATGATGAATGTGGAAAAGAGCAGCAATTGGTTAACAGGTTTCAGATTTCCCTTGATTACTTTGGATATAACTTCACAGTGCTAGGTCTTTTTCGAGACCTTGCTAGAAAAACCCAAGTAGAAGCTGAGAGAGCAGACACTGAAGCTAGGAAGCCTGAGACCTTGCATGACTTATTATTTACTTGGCTTTATAAAGTTTAGTTTTGTTAATTTTGTTTTTCTGGTCTTGAGAATTTAACACATATTCTCAGGCTTATTAGGCAAATATTCTACCAACAAGCTACATTCCCTAGACCTGAAAACATTTTTTTAATTATGAAAAATTTCAAATATTTCATTTAGCACAATGACCTTTTAACATCCATTTAAATGTCTGGAAACAATATCAGCCCATGGCTAATCCTGCTTCCTTCTTACTCTGTTCTCTCTCCTGCTACTCATGTATTATTTTATAAAATACTTTAAATTACTATTGTGTATATTATATATGTATTATATATATGTATTATATATATAGTGTATGTGTATGCTAGCACACTCACACATGCACACACTCATACACACACATGTTCATGCACATGAACACACAGATACACATGCACTGGCATGCACGTACACACACACACACCACACACACGTGCATGCAGGTACATGTGTATTATGTGTATATATCAGGAGTGTGGAGAACAAAAGGCGACTCTGGGGAGTTGGCACTCTCCTCCCTTGAGCTCTGGGGATTTAATTCAGGTCATCAATCTTGTGAAGGTCTTGTACCCGCTGAGGCATCCCTGTCCCCCCAACCCCCAGCCAATGACTTTCAAGAAGGTTCAAGGCATCAATTAATTTTATCTTCCTTAACTTTTTTAAACCCTTGTTTTCTCAGCTAAAAATGGAGACATTATCTCTATTTCAAAGTATTAAGATATTTACACTTCATTTGTGATGGGTGCCCTAGGAGGCCAGAAGAAGGTGAGGGGCCCCTGTCATTAGAGTCACAGATTTGTGAGCTGCTGACACGAGTGCTGGAAACTGAACCCAGGTCCTTTGGAAGAGCAGCCAGTACTTCTAAGTGATGAGCTACCTCCCCAGCCCTACTCCAAAGTATTCCTGTGAGTCATGTCTGTACAATGTTGGCACAGTGCAGGAACTCAGTAAATAAACTTGCATTATTAAAATGTAAAACATAAGAAGTTTCTACTTCCCTCCTGCCTTTCTGTGCCCTTGCCCTTTAGTGACCTGAAGAGGCTCTCTCCTGCTGCCACTATGCCAAGCTGTGTCAGGATGGGCTGAGATGTCAGGATGGGCTGAGAGCACATGTTGCCTGAGCCCAGATGGGGTCAGAGGAAGGCAGTGAGCCCCACCGAGGAGGACAGAAGCTACAGGGCCCTGGGGGAAGTCAGGTAGACAGGAGCAGAGTTCAAGTGGACGTGAAGGAGGCCCAAGCGGCAAGGTCAGCAGCAAACAATGGGGGCGGGTCTTTACTGTATCACAAAACACTTTGGCATTTGGACGCAATTCTACATTATTGAATGGCTATGGAAGGTTTAGATTACTGAAAGCCAGAAACGTGACTCTAGGAATTGGACTGGGCCAGAAAAAGGCCAGGAGACCCAAGATGGCTGTTGATAATTGCTCTCAACTTGATGACCTGATTCATTCCCAGAATGCACAAAAACTGAAAGGACACAGCTGACTTTACAGAGTTTGTCGTCTCCTGCTAATGTGCCCTGTGGCCACACACACACACCACACACACACACACACACACCACCACAGTGGGAATGAATGTGAATGTGGATCAGTGGAAAATGGCATTGATGACAAAAAAATTTATCCTGTTTGGCTATTAAAGACCACTGAGCGAATCTTCCCCCGGACACAGCACTCGAGACAGCAGAAGGTTGTTAAGACGGTCATAAACGCGGTTAAGAACTAGCCTAGGCTCCTTGGGGATCTTTAGGACAATAGTGATAGTTGCTTTCAGATCCTCTCTTGCGTGCGGATCCTATTGGCGTGTAACATGAGGGACTTTTGATATTCTGTTACTTCTACTCTGCCTGCTCCAGGAAAGGGGTGTGGTTATTTGCAGAAAAGCTGCAAATAACCCACTGCTTATTCCAAAGAACAGAGCAGACAGGGCAAGAGCTGACAGCTGTTCACTGAACACTGAGCCCCAAGCTTTGGGAACGACAGGTCCGTGCAGTGTGGGTTCATGATCAAATAAATCTGTCACATTTTAAGTTTCGAATAACTTTTCTTAGTTATGCAGTCGTTAGGCATAAAGAAATTTATGTCACCATAAACATGCCAGGTTCACTGGAACCACCGAAGTGTGCTATACCTCTGTTGGACTGATTTATCCAGACATTCACTATGACAGCTTCCTGTTGTAGACCATGTTTGAAGTATCTTGGTGTTTATCCTTTCTAGATGACAGAAACAGAGCAGTTACTACTTTTAAAAGTCTTTTAAATTATTTATATTTACTTATACCTGTGTGCATGCATGCATGCATGTATGCCCGTGGCACTTGTATTTGTAGTTAGAGAAAAAGTTTCATGAGTGTTTCTGGGGTTGAACTTCAGTCATCAGACTCAGTAGCAAGTGCCTCTACCTGACATGTTGTTTTGCCAGCTCAATTAATTATTTTAATATTAAGCTGTGAGGCATAATAATGTTCTGCTTGTTAATCTCTGTACTTGGGAGGTGGAGGTAGGAGGATCAAGAGGCCTAGGTGGGGCTAGCCTAGCTACATAATAAGTGAGATAACTCAAGATGCATGAGACTGTATCTCAAAAAACAGTGACAAGGATGACCACAGCACAAAGCCCATGGCAATGTCCTTCTAGATTAACATTTTCTAAGCAATGATGTTAAATGAAACAATATTTTTTAAGGGTGGGATATAGTTCAGAGGTAGACTTCTTGCCTAACATTATTGTGACATGGGTTTAATCCTCAGCATGAAAACAAACAAAAAACCTCAAAGAAACAGTAACAGATAAACAAAACAAAATGTTTCCAAGCCAAACACTGCATCTATTTTAACTCTCACACAATCCTTAATCCGTCATTCACAAATGGAGAAAAGGATTAGAGAGGTT